>VUQR01031920.1:0-27654 GCA_015108515.1 Hemichromis elongatus
CCTGCCTGAAAACCAGGCTACTGTTTGATGTTTGAGAACAGCACATTTAGCTGTCTTTAAAAACAAACCCACAAAAATACTAAATCGTGCTGGAATTCATTCATATCGTCAAATCAATAGGCAATATTTAATCATTAGTTACAGTTTTTTGTCACGATCCTGGGTCTTTTGACCCAGCGTTTTGAGTTTTAGTTTATTTTGATGTTTATGGTTTATGTTCAAGTTCATTAGGTCATCTAAGTTCATTCATTTATTAGATTCCCCTCGTGTTTCCAACTCCTGTGTTAAGTCTCTCTTGTCCTTTATGTGTTTTCATGTCTGTGTGTCTTTAGCTGTCAAGTTCATGTAGTCATGTCTGCTTTCCATTCTGTTTCCTGTTTTATTTTGAAGGTCTGTGTCCTATGTCAGTGTAGTCAGCCTTGCTTTCTTTGTCTCCTTATGTCAGATTAGTGTCAACTTGTTCTCCATGTGTTTCCACTTCCCCTAATCACCCTTGTGCCTATTTAGTCTCTGAGTTTCTGTTCATTCCTTGTCAGGTCGAATGTTGTCCATGCCACGGTCCATGTTTAAGGTTTTTTTCATGTTTTATCTTAGTTTACCCAGTTTAGGTTATTGTTTAGTTTTGCCTTTGCCTTTTGTCTCGTACTTCTTTAGCAGCCTTAATAAACGGCTTGTTTTGTTGCACTCAAGTTTTGTTTCCTCTCTTCGCGTGTTGCTCTTGGGTCCACCTCCTCACTCCACACAGTCAGCCTCGCAGCCAGACTGTGACAGTTTTTAATACATTTTCACAGAGATCATGCTTTACAAACTAGGTGAGAATAGCAAACAGTCTCTCTTTAAATATGTCCTGACTTTGTCACACTCAGAAATAGAGGTGCAGTAGAAGACCATTTCTATCTCTGTGGGTACAGTATGCAAAAATGAACCTCTAAAGCGCATTACTGTACCTCAAGGTAACCATCTGTACCCTTCTGAGGAGAAAAAATGGCACCTATGTGCACTGCTGCTTCTTGATTTTAGGGAGCAGTGTCAGTAGATGTATGGAGCCTCATGGAGACAAAAAAAATATTTAAAATGTTGACTTTACTTTTAGATTTTTCAGTTCTGGCAAGTTTCATTTTGCGGTGGGTCAGTGGCAAACACAGTGTCCTCACAGCAAGACCATGTTTGTTCTCTCTGCGCCTGCTGGAGTCTTTATAGCTGCTTCGGTTTTTTCTCAACTCGACTCAACTGTACTTACACAACATATTTAAAGACAAAAGGTTTAAAAAAAACACAACAGATAATAAATAACTAAAATGATTGTGAGTTGGTGCTAAACATGGACAGTTGTGGGCACCACAGGTTTAAGGTTGGTGATAAAAAAGTTCCTAAGAACAGGTCCATGCTTATCTGCTTTAAAAACACTCAAGGTCATCTTCATGTGCACTTCTGGATTGTTTTCAGTGGCACTTCTATGGATCGCCCACTACTTGTACACATTTCCCCCGAGTGTTCTCCAAAGGACAGCTCAGGACTACAGCAGAAGTCCACACTGATCACCTGACCCTGGGGAACAAATTGATGGTGCACAGCGCCGGTCGTAGCTGGAGCCCCAGCCCTCGGCACACTTTGGCGCACTGCCGTGAGCAGTGACGTCGCCCCAGAGGCTGGGTTGGCTCAAATGAACAACATCAGCCGTATCCATTCAAACTCTGTCATCATTTGTGAGCAGAAACTGCAGTGAAAGCTCTCCTTGTCGGACCATTCGGGATCGCTGACATGTGAGCTTTGGTTGTTCAGCGTCATTTACTGCGCTAGTGTGGACATGGCCTCTGTTAACCTCGCGGCATGCAGTGCTGTTACCGACACCTGCAGTGCTTTTCTTTGCACGTCTGACTGACTTTATTCAGTTCATTTCAAAGCTGCAGCAGCTGGCAAACTGCTAATCTGCAGCCAAACAGCCCACCAGCCAAACCCACATCAGCACATACAGACTGCTGCAGTAGAGGCTGAAGGCGGGTCTCGGGAAAACTCACCACACACTCAGATCATGGACTGGACCAACGTGACAATGTGACAGCCTCAGACCTGATTTGTGTCCAAGTGTGCGTATCCATAAACAGCTTAGAAACGGTCTTTCTTCAACACTTTTTATGGCACATCTAAAGCATCGGGACCTAACATCGCACCTTCATTGTTTTTACACAAACACACACACACACACACACACACCGCCTTCATCACCTTTTTAGACACACAAACAGTCTGGTTGAGATGAGGCGGGGGGGGGGTTTTCAGCCAAGTTCCTTTTAAAAGGGATCTTTGTTTTTTAAGTGCCCACCATGTTAGCATTAGCCAACTTCTGACAGATGATGCACTCGGGCTGAGCGCTGTTGACATCCTCGATCCAGCTAAAGCCTCAAAGCTTAGAGGCCGCTTTCAACACAGTTTGTTCTGACAGCATTTCTTCTTTTCTTTTTTTTCTTCTTTTTTTTTAAAAATGGGGATTTGTGTGGATTTTGGGGGTCAGTCTGTTTTCTTTGCCATGAGTCACGGTCTTTAATGTGTCCATTCATTGCTTTTTCCACAGCTGCAGTAAAAATTGTTTGCCTGAAAAAAAAATTACATCTTCATGAGGCTGTCAGTGTTTCCTTCCCTCCTTTGTTCTCTTTCCCGCACTTGTTAGTGTCTGATTGAGTTCACCTGTCCCTCGTTGCTCTTTTCCCCTTGGTGTGTGCATTTCTTAAAAATGGCTCCACAAGTTTTAGTCCCTCCCAACAAAAACTCAAGAGGAGGCAGCAAGAGAGAGACACGAGGACAGAGCAGTGGACGCAGCCACAATATACAGTAAATCCCACCTCAGAGCCTTATTTTAAAGCACTGCCATTGAACTGGACAATAAACAGTTTCATTATAGCCGACTACAGCTGTAGAGGCTCATTTAAAAATACAGTCATCTATGTTGAGGTCAAAGGATAAGTTGTTTCTTGACTTTTTTCCAAGTGAAAGCAGCGTTATCAGCAGAGCTGGTATGAAGAATGAGGTCGAGGATTCTTCATGATTCGTGGAGATAAAATCTGCAGACATCTGAAATATGTGGAGAGAGTCAGCTGAGATATGATACAGTATGATCCTGAGATCAGCGACCCTGAGCACAGAGACGTGGCGCGCTGCTCTGTCTTGTGTAGGAAGTCCAGGATGTTAGAGATGTTTTGAGGTGTGTGTTCTCTGTGATTTAATTTACTGCGTCAGCACTTTGCTCAAAAATGTCAAAAGGAACTCAAGTCTGTTCACACAGCTGTTAGATGGTGGGAATGTGATGCTTCAAAGGCCTCGACTATCATCAAGGAGGTTAATGGTGGGGAAACTGATCATTTTATGGAGCAAACCACAACTAAACACCAATACAGATGAATCGCTCCCTAAAAGAAGAAAAAGTATTGTGAAAGTCTCTTTTCACTAGATCACAGAGCCCAACACGTGATTGGGGGGAAGTGGCCTATTAATGTTGCCACAAGTTAAAGTAAGTACTCAAACAAAACATCAAACATCTCTTCTAAGAGAAACCTGGAGCACTTAAAAAGAGACGGAGACAAGAAGATCCTTTTTCTAACTTCAGTGGTCCAAAACTACACGTATGGATTCAGCTGTCAAAGTGGATCAAACAGCTTCACAAAAATCCATCCATCCATCGGATGGACCGGTGACTGGACTGTAAGCAAGTTAACTGGCAGATCTGAGCCGGACTGGCCAGCTTCCAGATGTTGCAGCACCTCTGGGTCGAACCAGAAGGGGGTTATGTAAAGCGACAGTGACAGTTATGTGACAGTCCCACTTCCCTCCCCTGATACCTCTGCATCTTCTGAGGCGCTGACTCATTTCCTTTGTTTTCTAAGCATCAGTGGGAGCAGCAGACAGGCTGCAGCTGCTCGCACACGAGCGCTCCACATCTGGATGTGGTTTAACACCGCGGCTACGGTTTGGTCTCCTGAACCGCGTGCAGTCACCACACTGAAAGTCTCACTGATAATAGATGATGATTGTTTGCAACATTTCGATTTTTTTTATCCTGCCTCTTATCTCCTCTGTGACTGCGGTCGGCCAAAATCCACCAGACCTTTATTTAAGACCACAGATTTACAGTCCTCCCCTGCAGCTGCCGCAGCTGCTGATCACAATCACTTTGACTGCAGAGCGCTCACGGTGGATTACTGTGTGTGTGTGTGTGTGTGTGTGTGTGTGTGTGTGTGTGTGTGTGTGTAGTATGATACAGTGACACTGTGTTTTACTCCCTTCAGGTCAGCAGAACCCCGACAGTCTTCGCTACAAGTACAACTTCATCGCTGATGTGGTGGAGAAGATCGCACCTGCTGTTGTTCATATTGAACTGTTTCGCAAGTAAGAATGATCCCAACTTCTGTAAACCTTTAAAACATGGACGGGACCCTTTATAAAGTTCTTAATTGTCGGTTTAGGCAACGCATTGCCTCAGTGGTTGCTTGCCCGGATCTTCTCCAGGAGCTCCAGTTTCTTTGGCCAATGAAAAATCGCTCGTTTAACCCAGCCTGCTGTGACTGAGAGTCTCAGAGAGCAGAATTCTCTTTTCCTGGTTAAATACAAGTTAATACAAGTAATCATGTCCTCGTTATGTTATTTGAGATGCAAAGTCAGAGCCAAGCCTTTCGTCTCTCACTCTCTCTCCTCAGGATGATGTTTTCCAAGCGGGAGGTGCCCGTAGCCAGCGGCTCCGGGTTCGTTGTGTCAGAGGACGGACTCATTGTTACCAATGCCCACGTGGTGGCCAATAAGCACAGAGTAAAGGTACGCAAACTATTGGAAACGTCTTCACAACATCCTATTTTACTATCCATTATGTTCAAAATGTATAGAAATGTGTTCACATCAACAGAGCGTGGCGCCCCACAGTTAGCCCCTCGGCCTTTCATACACCTTTTATATACAGTTGACCCTTTTGGATCAAGACTCTACGTTCTGATTGGGTTTTTTCATTTCCTCCAGGTGGAGCTGAAGAGCGGAGCCACATATGACGCCAAGATCAAAGACATCGACGAGAAGGCAGACATCGCTCTGATCAAGATTGATACACCGGTAAGCAGAGCGAGGAGAGCGAGGACACTCCCATTTAGTTTTCTTTTTGTTCTTTTTTTCCATCTTCACATCAGTTCGATCTCAAAAGTTCGTAGTTCGTAGTAGCAGAGAAAGCAATCCGAGCGAGTTAGCCGGAAAATGTCCTTTTCCAGCTAACCCTTCGTTTTCCCGCATATGTTTTTTTGTTTGTTTATTTCTATTTTATCTGTTGTAAGATAAAAGTCTCAAACCCTGCTCTCATAATCCCTCATTTCTTCTCACCTCTATGCTTTTTCCTCCTTTTGCTCCACTCGCTTTGATTTTCAAAAACAAGCCGTTGAATTTGTGTATTTAGACCTTAATGCAAAACATGTCAGTGTGGGAGTGTGAGGATCCAGGTGCAGATAGGTACTGAGCTTTTAAACTGAAAGGGAGCCTTTATTTGGGGCTGATAACGGTAAACAAAATACCAAACCATAAACTAAGACTAGGACTGAAGAAAGATTTGATAAAGTACGATGAACTATGAACATGAAAAATCTATGAGCAAGATCTCTGTGCTGGCACATGAAGGCACAGAGAAACATGACTGGAGTAATGACTGTGAACACGTCCCACACAGAATCCTGCAGGCTAAGAATCATGACATGAAGGCTAGAAACAGAAACAGTGGCAGTAACAGTACTGGAGCAAAAACAGACGACCCGACACCGAGTGAAAGAAACGCAGAGACTAAATAACCACAGGGATGATGAGGGGAAGTGGAAACACATGAGGGAGAACAGCTGACACACATGAACCTAATGACAGGACACTAATGGACAAAGAACACTGGACTCTTTCAAAATAAAACAGGAAACATGGAGATGTAGACAACAAGAAGCACACAGACCTGATAACCCATGAACCAAACTGAAAACTAGGCATTTAACTAGATAACTGAAAAGAAACTGAAGTACAGATGAAATAACAAAATAACATGAAACTCAGAAACACTGGGTCACATGACCCAGGACCATGACAAAACATGCTTTTTGTGAACATATATTTGTAATTCTGCCTTTGATCTTGGCTCAGAGGGATCGTTTTGGGGCAAAATAAGGTGATGAATCATGAGAGTGGGCGTGGCGGAGCAGGTGGAGACAAACACAGCGATTTGGTTTGGGGTCACTTGAGTTTTTGCTTTCTCACCGCTCTTTGTTTTTTCTCTGGGATGACCGGGCGGCCAGATTCATGCCAGGAAGAGAGCTTTTTACCGACATTTATGTAATGGGACGACATTTTTAGAATGAAAGGGTGGGTGTGTCCCATTTTGTCCAGACAGTCAGAGCTGCTACATCCTGTACAAGGTTAGAAGTCTGTCCTCAGAGGTCAAATTAATGTATTAAAACCTTTTTATGTGACGTTTGAGATTTAATACTAAAGTGAAAACAGGACGGATGAATCTGTGTGCAGCCTTTTCAGTCCATTTGTGTTTAAAGACAGGTAGTTAAAGTCATTCATCTAAAAATAGATAAGAGAAAGAATCAAAGCATATGAAGTCCAGCTGTACTGAGCTGCATAAAGCAAACATGGTGCCTTATGCAACTGATCTGGACTGCTTTCATAAGGTTGAAAACATGAAGAAAAAAAGCCATAAAACGTAGATACCACAAGACTCTGTAAGAGTCTGCACACGCAGGACTTATAAAAAAAAATTACTGCAGCAGTTCTTGGAGCTCTGAAAATGTGAGAAAACAGGAAATGAATTGAAGGAAATGAAGTCCAGCTGTACTTATGAAAGCAAACAGGGCGCGTTATACAAGCTCTGAGCCACACGCCGTTTTCACAATATCAAAAACACAGAGTCCACATGCTTATGCATTTGGAGATGAAATTATTATTGCTCTACTAATCACTAATATTAAAGAAGAAAAGCCCACAGTAGCATAATAAACACGCTTCACGTGTCACATGACATCTGCACAAAATGATCCCTACGACTGCTGCCTGCTCTGCACAGAGACCTTATCAGGCGAGGATCTCCAAAGAACAGAAGACAGAACGCTTTTCAAATAAGATGAGGTTATTAGACCTTTTGAGCTGGAGGTAATTAATTTATTGCGCGTGGACTCTGTGCTGCTGTTGCACTAGGAGTTCAGACACTTTAAACATTAAAGCTTAATGTGCAACAGCTTGTTAAAGGAGATGTGGAGTTATGAACATCGAGGAGAACAACAGCACTAAACCGACACCGTGACTGAGAGACACACGCAGGTCTAACTGACAGTTAGACACAGGTGAAGACCATCAAGAGGAAGCCAAAGAAGACAAGACTCAGACTCACTTGTAGAACTGAAACAATCCGAACCATTCAAGCAACTTCTATCTCGTAGTGAAAGCAAATCAATCTGAATGTAAAGTCCAAAACAAACTCAGAGCTTTTCTTTGTCCTGCTGGCACACGGTCTCTGCTCTGTGGTCTGTTAGGAGGTTTGACCTCCACAGGTCAGGTGCATACAGGAAGCTTTAAACATGAGTACCACTGAGACACCCTGACTGACGCTGACGAACCAACAGGAAGTGCAGAAGCAGAAGCATGTGACATGATTTAGAGGTTGACCACAAAATCTGGTGAAATTAAGCAGGGTAGTGTAAACCCTTTGATGTTTTTGCTGTCTTGTGTTGAATTTCATGATCGTGTAATGTTTCAGAGGTTTCACCAGTTTATTCTGGCGTTGCAGCTTTCAGAGTGAGACACGATTGGACTCAGTTTATTCCCAGAGAAAACTCTGAATCCAGTTACATAATAAATCTCCACACAGTGACACCGTCGCTGTAGGAGGTGACGTCACGTTTTGCCTGTCAGACGGAGCCGGCGGTGGTTTTCCGTGGCGTGTTTGGGTGTCGGCGAGGTGAAACTGGAGCTTTGGAAGGTGAAATTTTGTAGGAATTCACAAATTGCTGAGCATTAGCGGTTTGTGGTTTACATGCACACGGAAACCAAAAATGCAGTTGTACTTCTGTACAAATCACTTTCCGCTCTCCACCCATCCACCTCCACCCTTTCCCGTCGTGATACACTCTGACAGCAGCGCTTATCCTCTTCATCAGCTTTCATTAGAGGAGCACAAAGGCTTAAAGTGATAGTTGTTTGGCACAGCATCCAAGAAAATCTGAGATTTTATTGATTTATTTTCATTCCCAGCTGGTGCCTCCAACCTCTCGCCCTGCCTTCAGCACTGCAGTTCCAAACAGGAAGTTTGGATGCTGTGGAAAATGCAACCAAACTACATGGGTTTGCAGTTTATTTAAAAGCTGGGTTTACTGATAATGGGAAATAAATGATATGCACAATTCTCCTCAATGTTACATAAGCTCTTTTAGCAACACTAAGTCAGGAGACCAGCTGTTTCCTTGTTCTTGCTTTCTACAGAAATTAGATGTTAATCTGAGCCTCCTTTGAGCTTCCCATTTTTGTTTAGCGTTAACGGCTCCATCACAGATGAATAAGTTAATGCTCTGTGCAGGAACACCCACCCAAACGTGTGCACTTCTCCTCTTTTTAGCAGAGGACGTTTTTCCTCTTGGTCTGAGGTTTGAAGTTCAGGACTGACTTTAGTTTGCAGAATCTCTGAATGACTTTATGATAAGTTTTGACAGTTCTTGAATTGTTAAATATTTCCCGCTGGAAAGACTCGACCTCTCTGGATCTTTTACCGCACAGAGATGATAATAGTTGACCCGAGTGGTTGGGAGTGGTCTCTTATGGGTTTTTGTTGCATCTTTTCCAACATTTTTTTTTAAATATTTGGCATGCATCAAATGCCAGATAAACATAATCATTAAACATTTCTCATTTACAGCATTTGATATTTTTTCTTATGTTATTCTAATTAAAACAGAGTTTATATTATTTGCAACCCATTGCACTCAGTGGAAACAGGGTTGTATTTTATGTAAGCGATCTAAGCTACTTTGTGTCAGCAGGACAAACTTCTAAAATGTCCTCAAATGCCCTTAAACTAACCTCTCACCGCCCAGATGTGTGTTCACGGTGTGCGTAAGTGTTAAACGACGTAATTGCAGCAGTCAAGTGCAGACAAAGCAGTCAGACGTGTAGCTGCATGTTCATGAGCGATAAGCATCCCGACTACCAGAGGAGGTTTGATGAAAGCAGGACATGGAGAGACGGAGGTTTTGTTCACTTCCTTTTATGCTCATGTGTGACCGTCCACTTTATTCTTTTGCGTGTCAGGACAAACTTGTGTCTCCTTGTAAAAATGCTTCTTACCCCAAAGACACAAACTTCATCATCAGCATTTCTAGCTGTGTACAAACAAACTCTAGGGGTTCCTGATTTCAGCGTCACCGGCACTAAGCGTCCCTGTGCGCTGGGATGATGCTGAACATCCCCCGATAATGTCTTACTCAGGTCTTTTATGTTCTAGAAAAAAACATGAGTATGTCTACAGCTTGTGTTAACCGCAAAGCATATTTCAGGCCCCTAACCAAAAACCCAGAAAAAAAGCTGACTCGAGGGAACAGGCGATTCATTTCCAGGTTTTCGCACTGATTTCTGAGGTATTGCTTAAGCATCTTGGTATGCCGTGTGGGAAAACCCAGAGTCTCTAAAAAAGGAAAAACTAACAGCATTCAAAACTCTTGGATAACGTTTGAATATTTGATTTGCTGATTGATTTTTTGGGTATAATGGATGAGTTTACAGTGCTGCCTAATTTATCTTAATCAACACCAGCGTTGACGCTCCAATTATAAAAGTTAAAAATGTTCGTTTGAGGTGAAACCCGACTCTTCGGTCAAGTGGTCTCAGTGGTCGTTTAACTCCTGACACCCAAAACAAATCTCCTCAGAGCGTTTTCAACTAAAACGCTGTAAGAAACGTTTTTTTAAACATTCCTCTTCTCAATTCCAGCGACACAAAAACACGTTTGTCTTTTCCCTGGATGTCTCCTGTTCTCTCCTGTCCTTCTGCCACCAGAATGCGCCTGCACCTGCAGTGATGCAACCGCAACATCCTCTACAAACTGGTCTACAGTCACTCTGGTCTCTGTGTGCACACTTTTTGAGACTGTGTGACGATGCACAAAAATTTTGTACCGATAAATCTGATCAGAAAAATATTGAGTGGCGTGCAGAAGAATCCAGAAACGTTGGGGTTTCAGCTCAGTGGGGACACAGATTTGCATTTGAATCTTAACTTTGAATTGTTTTATAAGCGTCAGTCACCAGTGCTGACCTGTGTTGCCTCTCAGGCATGCGTCGTGGAAGCATGTGCAGGCAGGAGCTGCTGGGTGTTGTTTTTAATGAAGCCTCGCAGTAATATTCCACCTCAATCCAGCACCGATCATTTTCCCTGACACGTGCCCACGAGCAGCTTACGGGTAATGATCCGATCAGCTTTAATAGGCCAGGGCGTCTGAAGGCCGACGGCAGATTTGATCTGTTCTGTTAGCACACGGCACCTACAGTGCCACTGCAAACACTTCCAGCTTAGTATGTAAGATACATCACATCAGATGTGGTGGTGATAATAAGGAGTTAATGTGAGAGAGTGAGAGAGATCGTTTTAGGGTTACAGAGATCTGCAGGAATTCTGCTGACACCATTGCTTCATGTCATTAATTACGAGGTTTGAATTCTCTGGTGTTATTTTTCCTTCACAGGCTTTATCCCCTCGGTGAATTCCTCAGAAAGTTGGCAAATGTCTGCTCTGTTTGTTTAATCCGACAGTTGAAAGGTCTGTCTGTGCCCTGCATGAAAGGCAACAGAGAGTGAGAGATGAGAGGAGGGAGAGACAAAGAGACAAAGGGAGAAAACAAGGACAAGATGATGTTTGATTTGTTTTACATGTTCGTGAGAAGCCAGAGTGCTGAGACAAACTGGGTCAGCGCAGTGATCATCGTAGGAAAACATTAACAATGACTGCTCCATTAGTCATATTTATACTTCAGCTACACTTTTCATACTGTGACATGTAGTATTAACTTTCATCAGAGTAAGAGGCAGGGTGGTCTCAGTCAGCAAAAGTCTTACAAAGGACTTCTTCCTGCCCACCATCGCCGTGTCCTTGCTGATCAGGGATCGTCTGATTGTTTGGCGTCTCTGTCTAACGTCAGAAGTTCTTTACTTATTTAAATTCTCTGGTGTGTTTCATTATAGACAAAATAATTATTTTCTTAACAGGGACTGACTCTGCTCATTTCCAGCTCATGGACTCAGCTACTACGGTAGCTTTGCATGATTCACAGTTCAAAATAATCCTTCTTTATCCACTTGGAGCAGCCACTGATTTGTATTCTGCTTATTTTAGATGCCTTTGACTCCAGTCCACTTTCGTCTGATTGGCCGCCCCTCATTAGCAGAAAGTTTGAACAGCTGGTGGGTGGGACTGAGTGGAAAAATGAGAAGCTGAGTGTTTGGAGCAGTCTGATTTTCTGGTTTACAGGAATTACTTTTGGAAACTTTGTCCATCCACCACTGTTGCGGAAGATTTTTGACATTTCCGACAGAAATTAAGGAGAAACAAAGCAGATGCTCTTTAAAAACCGAGCAACAAACGAAAAGCAGAGGCAGTAGCGACGGATAATGAAAAGGAGAGGGTTGACGATGACAGCGGAGGATTAGAGGGATGAACCGAACCGCTGCTCTCTTGCTTGTTGTGGTTTGTCGCGCTCTCTGCTTTGTCGCCGTCTCTTAAATTACTACCGACCCCAGCCCGTTGACTTTGTAATCTCACCCGGGAGCTCACCCGCAGAGGGGTGAACACGGTCATTTTCCTGGTGGGCGGAGCTCTGTGGATGGTGGCTTCAGATGTTTCAAGCTCTGTGTGTGGTTTAAAGGTCTGATTAGAACAGCTGAACGAATCCTTTCATAACGTGACTCACATTGTTTATGTCTGTATATGTTTGACAACGAGGGAGTTAGTGTGTTTGTTTATGGGGACTGACCTCATTGGAAGAATGCCCGCAGATTCCTGTTGGGATTTATTATTTTAGCATTCATCAGTCTGTCGTTTACGTTTTCAGGCATTTGGGTCACCGGTGTAAATGCACATTTGTATAAAACAACAAAGAAAAGGACAAGAAAACAACTACACTGAATTTTTCTGCTGCCCCCCTGTGGTAAAAGTGTTCACTGCCTTTTTCAAAGAGCTTTTACAAAAAGTACCTTTAAAGCACCTTTTAATACTGAGTTTAAAGTTTACGGTTGTGTTGGGAAATCCAGTCGTCACGTTGTTAATTCCTGTTTCCATCACGTCAGCTGCATATTGTTTCATTTCCTGTCGAGATGATCGCACACGGGGGTCTCTTGTCAATCAGATCCTTTGGCCAAACTTTCAGCTCCACTGGCAGAAATGCAAACAATGACAGAGCCTCCTGTTTTACAGTTGGCTGTAGACACTCACGGCTGTACCTCTGTACATCTCCTCTGCACACAGTGATGATGATTAGAACCAAAAACATCACGTTTGGATTCATAACTCTGTCAGACCTGTTCCCCGTTTCTCCCTGTTTGCCTTCCTCATGAATGCCTTCCTGACAGCCGCCCCTCCCTGAGACCACTCTGATCAGACTTCAGTGAACAGTAGATGGATCAGTGGAAGCTCCAGGTGAATCTTACATCCTGTGTCAGGTCTTTGCTGGATTTTTTTCTAAACGGGACATTCAGATATTGTTCATCTGCTGTACGTAGGCTTTTTGGGGGGGCTGACAATTCTTCTTTTGTGCTCACTTGTCCAGTTTCTCCAAATTTTTTTAAGAGCACACTGTACCCTGTGCCAAGAAATGCTACATTTTAGGCTAATAGCACTTTGTGAATCACCTTCTTGGTGCCAAAATACGACTTAGCGGTGTTGTGTCTGCTAACTAAAAGGAATGTGAAAACGGGTGTTTGCTTTTGTAACAGGCTGCTAGTAACAACGTGTCTGAAAACAAGAAATGCTTTCATACAAAAGCTCAACAATAGTTTCACAAATACTGTGAACGTTAACAAATAATAGAAAACATCTGACTTAAAGTCTGTAAAGTAAATGATATTTTTACATGTGCTACAAATACTTTTTTAAGGATTTTAATAATTTGATTTGAGCAAAATTGGCTATTTTATAGAATTTAAACACTTTTCAAGCTCATTTCAAGCACGGCGTGCCTTCACTGATCTGGATGGGCAGAGTGCAGGGAGACTGAAATAAAGAACAGATTTCGATCTCACTCTTGGCGTCTGTTTCACACTTCACATTGTATTTTGTTTCGTCACCTGTCATGACTCATCCAGAGCACAGAGCGCATGCTCGCTGCGCGCCACGGGCCTGGGCGGAGGTCACGTACAGATGTGTCGAGCATACCTGGCTTTTGGGAAAGCTTTCATCGCACGCCCAGTTTCTGCTGGAGCTGAGATGCCTCCACATCTGTCACATCTGCTTCCATCCTTTCTGGTTTTTACTTCATTCCTTTCTGCCCTCCTCCTCACCTTGTCCCTCCTTCACTCTCTCCCTTAATAGTTTCTCTGTGTCACTCCCTCGGTTACAAAACCTTAAAAGTGGGTCAGAGCGTTCAGGCTTGTTACTTAACGGAGGAAATTGGCAACACATGTGTCTGTCAGCAACAGGCAAAACAAACCACGCACACACACACACCGAGAAACAGACATTTGTCACGCTTGGTGGAGTTGATGAAAGTTGGGTCCAAACATCACGACTGCTTTATGTCTCAGTTTTTCTGTTCCAGTCACATCTGGGGCTGAAGTAGGTTAGTAGGACGGCCTGAAGTGGGCCAGCGGGCAGCTCACGGAGGGTCGGCCAACCTCCAGACTGCCGCAGGCTGGAGCCGAAGGTTCTTAGGATTTTAAATGCACTGAAGGAGGTGGGAATTGAACACCGAGTCAATGAACAACATGAAGCTACGCTGTCTTTAATAGCCATTTTAAAAGTTTAGACTTTTTATTTTTCAGTCTATATATAAATATTTTATAGGCAGAAAAATCATGTTTTCAGGTTCCTTGTGTCATCCTACTTCTGTAGCAGAATATTGGCCTTGCAGTTTGATGATGAGGTTTGGGTTGTTTTACGGTTTGATTTTGGCTTGAAAGTGCCACAGGAGCAAACAAGCACAAGAGGTCTCTACTGTGATATTTGCAGAGGACAACAGTTTGCCAGCTAAGGTTACACCCAGATTCCACTTGGCATCACCACAGTGCTGACATGCCTTCGCCTCAGAAGACAAATTCTCAGTAAAATCCACGTTGAGCTTTAGGTGATATCAGCATATTTGAAAACCAACCAGCCTCTAGATAAGAATTGTGTACATGGAAGGAAGAGGAGTTCCCCCAGGAATTAAGCTCGTGGCGTCAGTCTGCAAGACTGTATGGCTTTCCATATCAGATAAACTATATATAAGACGGATAGAGCCTCCAGGTCATTACAGACTCTAATGCGGACCTTCACATAAAAAAAGACTTTAAGGACGGAGAAGAAACTCTGAAGGTTAGAAGTTCAGGAGAATATTGTTGTGCCTGGTCAGTATGAGTCAAGCAGTTGGAACTGGGTTAAAATCAGTCGTTCTTTGGGACATTAAGTCATCGTCTGTTGTGGTCATCCCAGTATGTCCTCTGGGGGAGTGTCAGCACTGTTTGCAGCGATGCAACTCATGTGCATGAGATGCCAACACTGTTATTGCAGTTTTTGACCAGTGAGTATGCCAAAGATGAAAAGGGACCACCCTTTTTGTCCTTTTATGAATATGAAGACATTCACAAACATGAGGCTGACTCTGTTTGTACAAAGTGTAACGAGCTTGTGTCACTTGTACAAGTCTTGTAATATCAAGGTCAAACACCTAGTTGTCATTTTCCTTGTTTTTCCAAGTGTTTCACTGTGTTTTTCTCTCTGTGATTTTTCACAGTGTACATAAAAGTGAATTGAATAGTTAGCTTTTAAAGTTTGTGTGTGTGCTCAGTCTGAATGTTTCCTGGATTTAAAGAAAAATGAAGAAAGACGAACAGAGGAGGAGAGAGCGACACAGAGCAATAAAAATCTATTAAAGTGCATTTAAACCGATTATTAAAGTCCAAACGGTTCACCTTCACTGGCAAAATAAACATTGCATTTCCAGTAGCAGAAAGGCGCACGCAGCTTTTCTTCAGTAACGAGGATGGAAAAACTCAAATTTAGGAACCTGCTAATTAGAAGTGCAACCTGCTGCCGTGCAAACAGTACAAATAAAAATCTGCTGGATTTAAGCAAACGCATCCAGCTGGACTAGTCTTTTGGCCTCGATTTGCATCCCAGCAATTTGTTCGAACTGTAAAAATCACCTCACACTTGTGCTGTAATGACACAGGAGTGTGATTACATTTTTTGGCAGCGTGAGTTTGGCAGTATTATTTTATTTATTATTTTTTGCAGTTGTACATTTTGTACACTTTGCAGAAAAGCATCAGCCAAGTCAGCGTCACTCTTTAGGAGTACTGCCACATATTGGTGGGAATCAAGCGATATGATGGAAAATAATGAGGAATAAAAGATGGACGCCAGCCTGCCTTTATGAAAGACCGTTTTAGCAGAAATTCGTGCTGCTCTTTAAAAGATCGGGAACAGTGTGTTTCCTGATTCAACACAAACTGAGTGAGTTTTGTTTCATGATCAGCACCTTATGAATGTGCTGTGTTTGTAGTGTTTTCAGCATATATTTCATACTCTGCCTCTTTACAGCTGTGAAGCAGCTCATTAATGTACATGCAAATGAGTAGTGGTCCCAAAACTGAACCTTGTGGAACCCCCACGATCACTGGTCCTATTACGTTACAACTGTCTTGATAGATCTTAAAAATTTCCTTGTTTGCCATCTCGATCACAGTCGAGGTTTTTGTGGGGGTTGAAGGACCTTATTTCTTTCAAGAAAATGACAGTCCGTTGTGTTAGTGATGCTGAGGGTGAAGGTGGTGGTGCAGTCACCAAAAGGCAAAAGCTGAAACACCAAGAGGTATAGCTCCAAAGATGGAAATCTAACTAACTTCAGCAGGGGGCAGCATTTTACGTAAGGTGAAATGTTTTTTAAGCTCCTTTTTTCACTTTTAATATTTCTTTCATATTCATTTACCCACAGTTCCTCACAATGTTTTGCCTTTTTCTGGGCGCCGTTGTAATTTAGTCTTCATGACTTATCTGGGTAAGCCCACAGACTCAGTGCACCACCTTGTGGTACAAACCGGTATTACACTAAAGTACAGCCTGGTCCTAGTTCAACTTAAGTTCACATCTCATTAACACAACACGTGACGTGTTGGATATTAAGTCATAACAGTTGTTTTGTCATAGTCTGTTCATGGCTTGGTTGCTTTTATAAGGTTTATATCAATATGCAACACATGAATTTACAATAACTACTTTTAACGATTGTAACTGTTAACTGGCAAACTTATTTTTATTAGTTTTATTAGAAAAAATAAGAGAAAGAGTTACGTTTTTATGCATGTCCGATGTATTAAGGCGAATAAGGTGAACATTCGCAGGCATCATCTAACAGAATCACAGATCCAGAGAACTTATGAATTCATCGCAGTTTATGTTTGAGTAAAAAACTGTAGGGCAGAAAAACTAAATGCTTGTTACAGTTTGAGGTTTAACAGCGAGAGAGCTGTGATCCTCAGGGGCAATGAGGCTGCACGGCTGAAATGCTGATTTGTATTTAAGAGTTTGGGTTTTGGGGTTGAGAGGAGGCTTCGTCGGAGTGAGAGCTGACTCAGCTCTCCACAGGAAATGCACGTCTGTCTCCACTAGCCTAAAGAGAACAAACTGCTGTTTACCTGTGGTGTGTGTGCGTGTGTGTGTGTGTGTCTGCGCGCGTCCGGTAACTGGGCTGCTGTTCCTTCAATCATGGTGCACAATCAAGGTTTTTCCCACACGGAGGCATTTCTCATGTCCAGCAGCTTTGAAGCGTTGAAAGCACAGTGTTGAACTGTTTACTTATTTTTTGAATGAGATCAGTCATACCGGTCATTTCTGAAAATCCAATGATAAGAAAAAGAAAAATGCAAATTTCTGTCAAACAAAGAAAAACTTTATTTTTACTGTGAAAACGTGAAAAAAAAGACTTTAAACAAATTTCATGTCGCTTTGTGCACTTAGACCAGCACAGCAATGACCTCGTCCTTTTGTGTCTCACTCTGTGTCCCGTCTCTGTCGTTTGTTGGAGCAGATGAAGCTGCCGGTGCTGCTGCTCGGTCGCTCGGCAGACCTTCGTCCTGGCGAGTTTGTGGTGGCGATAGGCAGCCCATTCTCCCTGCAGAACACCGTCACCACCGGCATCGTCAGCACCACCCAAAGGGGAGGCAAGGAGCTCGGCCTGCGCAACTCAGACATGGATTACATCCAGACTGACGCCATCATCAATGTGAGTGAAGCGTCTAATCAAGTCTAAATATCCTCTAATATGTCAAATTTAATACATGTAAGGAAGAAATTAACTGTGGCCTAAAATCCTGCATTCTACCCGAGGCGCCAGATGGCGATAGTTGTGGTTGCAACAAGATTTCTGGTCCAATAGAATCTATGAGAAAATAGTACGTAGGCTTGACCTCTGTGTACAGCTACTGCTGACTTCATGGGCTCGGTCTTTCATTTTGGGTCATGCTGTCATACAATCCTGGTCATACTAGATTCAAAGTGAGGGATTATCTGTAATAAGGGTCACATCCACCCATCTCTTCACAAGATGGCCATAGTAAAATATCCGCTGGATAATGTTGCCTCAAGTGGCCACTCGAGGAAGTGCAGTTTCCAAAACTTCTACGTTTACTTCATTTTTCAGCCATGGAGATCGCTCTTAATTTTTTTCCTTATAAAGACGATATTTGACGACCTCCCCTGTGCCCTTAATGGCGAATTCTGACACCTCAGTATGTGTCAATAAAAATGCATTTTGATGACCGTTACTATAGTTTTTCCAAGTGTTGCTGGATAGGCCATCCATACCAACTTCCGATGCACATCCAGTCGTTTTGTTCTGTAAGCAGGTCTGAAATATGTCAGAAACTGCTCAGCTCAGAAAAAGAGCTTCTCCTAGTAAGCTGTCAATGGGTAAAGCATTAAATAATTATTTTAATAATATCTTCTGAAGTCACATTATCTGTTTGCTTGTTTGTTTTCTTGCAGTACGGCAACTCTGGAGGACCACTAGTCAATCTGGTAAGTGAAAACATGAGATGGCCTGTTTGACCTGGATCCATATGATATTAATACAAGAAGGAAATATCTTTCTTTCCTTTTTTCTACAATAGTTGGAGATTTAATTTAGATTTTTGACATCCTCAACATATTAAATATTTTTTGTTGATAATATACGTTTATTCGTCATTGTGTCTTCTTTGGGGAGCTAAATTGGGGAAAAGTGACTTAAGTGGTGCTTCGGTTCTTCATATCTGTGAGGCAGAAACAGAGCTCTGCTTTTACTTGGACCACATCCATGTGTTGCAAATCAGAGAAATACATAACCTCATATAAATAAAGACCAAGAAGCATAAAGTCCTTATTAGGAAAAGTAAATAAAGGGTTTAGGTAACACTTGGCGCAGGGTCCTGGTCCACAGCTGACTGTGATTAGAAGCTTGTTTTCAGTCAGCCACAGAAAAAAAGAGGCGTCAGATTGACTGTTTCACAAGCTTCATGTGGGACTCTTTACTGAGAAACGCTGACAAATTAAAGTTTGTTCCTGTGTGTGTGTGCACTGCAGGACGGGGAGGTGATCGGCATCAACACTCTGAAGGTCACGGCAGGAATCTCCTTTGCCATCCCCTCGGACAAGATCAGACAGTTCCTGGCAGAGTCACACGACAGACAAGCTAAAGGTTTGTAGCAGAATTATCACAGAGCTGATGTCAGAGATACGGAGGAGACGAGGCAAAGAGAGGAGGACAACGTCTCGCGTGCTCAAACACGCACACAAAACTGCCTGTTTTAAAAATAGATCCAATCATTTCCCCTCATAATTTACACAAAATAGACAGTCTCTTTAAATTATAGGCGTATTTTCAAGAAAGATCCGTACAGTTTAAAAAGCAAATGTTCAACACAGAAGAAGAGAAATTCCTAACTCTGTGAACACGCTGTAAAATTAAGTCAGAATATTAGGAATATTTAGGTCATTCCATATGAAATTAACCAAGTCTGCAAAATGAACGTTCACACAATTTTCAAACCCTTTCTTATGAGGTCGAGTTGTTTTATCATGTGATATAAGGGCAAAGTTTTCTCCATTTTTCAGCCACAGTAATCATTCATTACTTTTAAATTCTCTCAATCCAAGTTTATTTTAATAGCATCAAATTTCCCACCTGTGGGACTAATAAAGGTTATCTTATCTTATCTTAAATCACAGCAAAGAGGTTAAAGTTGTGGTTACACGACTCGTGAGTGAGTCGTGGTGAGTTTGCTATAGTTCCGTCGTGGTGAGAGCGTGTGGACGTCCATGTGCCTGCGTGTTTCCTGTGGCTGTGCAGGTTTACCTGTGGAGCATTTTCATTACAATGCACCAGCAGTGCACGCACCACAGGAGGTGGACTCCTGGAAGCATAACATAACTGCAACAGAGAATGATTGGGGCATTACACAGTGAGATGAAGAGCCTCAAACATTCAGGAGAAAACTGCAACAACCAGATGACCCCCACGAGCAAGCATTAGGTGACAGTGGGAAGGACAAACTCCCTTTTAACAGGAAGAAAGGAAAACCAGGCTCAGTAAATAAGAGGGGAGAGGAAAGAGAAAATAAAAAGGAGAGCATCAGGAATCACAGTTAGAGGATGAGCCTGAGATCAAATGTGGGTAAAAAGGAGACCTCTCGTATGTTACAACTTATTTTGACCGTCCACCTATCCCAGGTGGAGATGAGTTTTCTCCAGAGGATGGGGTGAGAGCACCATCACTTGTTGTCGCTCTAAGAGAATACATTCTTGCAATTTAGCTGTTTAAATTAAGATATTTCCCATGATGCTGAAAAAATAATCAGATTTTGTTTCTTTAGGTCAAAACACCTGAACTGGATATAAAATTGACTTGGATGCAGTTTTTAAATAAAGCTGAAATCTGTTTTTCCAGTGAAATCAAGCTCGGGTTTTGCATTTTGCAGATAAACTCCTGATTGGTTCGTTTATGGCGAGAATGTTTTCCAACCGTGATCAGACCGAACTATGAGATGTACACAGCAGATTTGAGCTAAACGTCTTCCTGTAGCCAGCTGTAAAGCGAATTTTGTAATTTTGCTGAAATATTGCAATATGAATAAAATTCTCACAGCACAGTTATTCCTCTCGGCCCAGACTGATTGAGCCAATAAGAAGACTGATCGTGGTTTACAGCGACGCGTTTAGGGTTGCTTGGAGAAATCAAATCAAGGGAAAAAGCTGCAAGTTTACTCACTAACTGATTCTGACCAAAGTAAACATGCTACATGTGCCACGTCCACCTCCAGTAGCCTTACCTGTACCTCAGAGCTGAAACTCTGAGATGTTTGCATGACTTCGTTAAATTGTGTTCTGTAGATAAAACTGTAAAATAGATTTCAAAGCTGCCTGTTAAACATTTCACACTTCACTGTAGACTCGTTGATTTCAAAACTAGAGAGGATGATTATGACCTTTACATGGATGTCATGAGTATTTTTGTTGTTATGTTTTGCAGGTAAAACACCACAGAAGAAGAAATACATCGGCGTCAGAATGATGAGTCTCACTTCATCGTAAGTCCCAGCTTCCCCCGCCTCTATTTCTGACATCCACAGAAAAATAATGTAAAGTGCATTTAAACAGGATTAAACACGTATGGTTATTTAACGTGTTGGCTTCTGTGAGAGCGGCCTGGAAAATCTAAATCCTAACTCAGTGTGTTGTTGAAGCTCCCTGGAGCCCTAATATGGATGTTTCTCAATCCCAACTTTCATACATAATAGGGGCGGTGATCGCATCGACAGGGTGACATTAGCGTTCGATACCTGCTGCCAAATGATTGCTTTAAGCAGGAATGCAAGTCGGTCCAGGCCGCGTTCACAGCCTTCGGGTCAGAGTAACACCTAAACTGGCCCGAGAGTCGCAGCAGGAAACTCCCCAAATCACCAAAACAAGCCTCACTTTATGACAGCTTGTTAATTTTTAAAATGCCCTCTGGTACTTTTAAAATTAACTGCCCTCACATTTACGCTGGTCAGGTTTCACCCTCCATCCAAGTACCAATTTTTCTAAATTTCACAATAATGCGCAAGAAGCCAAGATAACAAGTAATCTCCTCGAGTGATCGTCAGTCAGCTTTATTCATGTCGAACTTTTAAGCCTGCTGCAAGTGAAAACATGCTGCAATAGGACATATCCAGCAGGACAAAGCACTTTGTCACAAAGATTTTCACTGGACTCAAATGGCCACTGCAGCCACCTGATCTGAGTCTGGTGGCACATCCTCATGATTTTGGTGGAACGGGAGATTCACATCATGGATGTGCAGCTGACACATCTGCAGCAGCTACGTGATGCTGTCATGTGAATAGGGACCAAAATCTCTGAGGATGCACCTCGATGAAGCGTAACAGCACAAAGCGCAGTACTGAAGGCAAAAGGGAGTGCTAGCAAGGTACTGATAAGGTGTAGCTAATAAATGGGACCCAGGTGAGAGCAGGAGATCAGTAACATCAGGGGAGAACAATCAAGGAATCAGTGACTAACTGGGATATAATCCAATCACAACAAGGCTCCAAACTTCCACAGAATCACTCAAAAAGAATGAAAACTCAACTACACCCATACTGATTTTACGTAGATGAAAGTCATTTTTCTTATTCAAATTACTTGGTCTGAAGTAACAGCTCTGAACACACAACAATTAGAAAACACCTCCCAGGTTTGAGACCATTTCTCGTGAAAGACATTTTCAGAGGGACTAACGCTCTCAATGTGGCTCCAGTATGGAATGTGCTGTTTTAGTCATAATCACAGACGCCTACTCCCACTGTGTTTAACATCATTCTGACTGCTGTGAAACAGGACAACACAAATGTTTTTATGACGGAGAAGACAAATAGCTGCACAACATTTCTGTTGATTAGGAGGCCATTTTATCCCGTTAAACCCTAACCCGTCGCCGGTAACGGTTAGGGTTTAAAGCAGGGGTGGGCAACTCCAGGCCTCCTGCAGGTTTCAGATCTCACCCTGGGTCAACACACCTGAATCACATGATTAGTTCATTACCAGGCCTCTGGAGAACTACAAGACATGTTGAGAAGAAGGTAATTTAGCCATTTAAATCAGCTGTGATGGATCAAGGACACATCTAAAACCTGCAGGAACCCGGGCCTCGAGGCCTGGAGTTGCCCCCCCCCTTGCTTTAAAGGATAAATTAGGTGAGGGTTTAAAAAAGGGTTATCCTGCTGGAGACGTCAATGTCCTTTTGCTGTTCAGCATAATGACAAAATGCTGCGTGTCATATTTTGCAGCGACTTTATCATATTTGAGGCAGTTAATCACTTTTCTTTTTGCTTACAAACCACAGAATACTTGACGGAGCCTCGGGCTCTTCAGAACAAAATACTCTTTCTGACAGGCTTTAATTATACTGACAGTCAGCGGTGTTCAGGGACCACAGACATTTAAATCTGGGCCTGTCATGTCAGACATTTTGCTCCAGAATGGTGGTAAACACGGTGACTGCAGGATGCAGGTCATCGCTCTTCACCCTCAGCTTTGTTGAAGATGCAGCTTTTCAGAGTTTGCCCTCTTCTCAGGATGTCACTTCTAATCCGAGTGAAGTTCGAAGCCCAGATTGAATCGAATGCATGAGAATGACATGCTGAAAACATTCGGTGCTCATGTTCATGTTCTCACTGGTTTTCTCCTCTTTTCTCAGGCTGGCTAATGAGCTGAAGGAGCAGCAGTCAGACTTCCCAGATGTCACTTCTGGAGCGTACGTCATTGAGGTCATCAGCCGAACTCCAGCTGAAGCGTGAGTGTTTTCGTTCATCCTCCTTTTCCAATTTTGCTTTAGTGTTCACTGTCTACTAAATTCCCATCGGAGCATACGAGTTCAGGATATGGATAGGATAGTTCTCTATCCAGAGAATTTCCAAGGCAGCAAAGGCACAAGTGGCACATTCGTCACCAGCGGTATTCTTGTATGTTAAAGCAGGTACAAGTGTGCACGCTGGGTGGTTATAAACATGCTTCTGCAGGATATACTGTGACTATGGAAAGGTTTTTGCTACTCAAGCATGGTGAAGGTGAACCGCAGCCGCCCCACCTGAGGAAACAGCAGGCAGAGTTTGTTTTCTTGTTGTCTGCTTGGTTTATGCAGAACATAGACGGCACTCAGGAGAAGCATCTGATCGTGCTGACTGCGGGATATGGAAAGTTCACCTCTGATTTTAAAGCTGCTGTTTTGCTTGTCCTGGAAGCTGGCAGCAAAAACAGAAAAATGAGTGTTTCCCACCCAGACCGTCCAGCTCGCTCTGGCAGGGAGGACAAACTGCTTCAGTCATAGCCGAGCAGATTTGGGTTTCTCTTTGGCATCGTTTCAGCTCTGAATGTAGAGTCTCTGTGTTTATGAGACTATAAGAGGTGGCTTTGGGTTCATTCTACTGAAAAAAACTGAAGAGCTGGGAAGCACTCAGTCCTAAATCTGTTTTACCAAAAAGTAATCACTTCTTTGTTTCTAATACCTGGGCTCAGACTATTTTTTTTATTTCCTGGTGCTTAACTGGGTGCAGCAGT
The DNA here is from genome assembly GCA_015108515.1 of Hemichromis elongatus. Lineage (NCBI taxonomy): Eukaryota > Metazoa > Chordata > Actinopteri > Cichliformes > Cichlidae > Hemichromis > Hemichromis elongatus. The sequence continues at coordinate 23,812 of VUQR01031920.1, forward strand.
GGCAGAGGTCTAACCAGAGATGCCTGGTGTCCCACATTTCCAGGGGGACAGTGAAGTATTCCCAGTATCCTCAGCTAAGAGATATAATCCCTTAAAGCTCTGCCCTTGGGCCTCATCCCAGCTGTACATGACTAAAACATGTTTGCAGGCATGTTGAGTGCCTGGCCCACCTCAGCTAGCCTCCTTTTGATGTGGAGGACTAGGTTCTCTACTCTGAGCTCCTTACAAATAAGTGAGCTCCCCTCCTTTTCTCTAAGGCTGGCTTCAGACCCCTTTAGAGGAAGCTCATTTCCACCACTTGTGTCTATCTCATACTTTCATTCACTACCACAGCTAATGGCCGTATATGAAAGTAGAAACACAGATATGTCATTTCATTGTCATTTCCAGCTCCACATTTTTGTTCTTGGACTCTACTAGAGTAGCCTTGTATGATTCACAGTCCAAAATAATCCTTCTTTGTATTACACTGGACCTAGTGCTGCCTGTTCATACTCTGCCTGAAATAACCTCTTTTAGCTCTTCTCCCTTCAAGACTATTTCTGATTGGATGCCTTTTACAAACTGAAGGTTTACCACCAGGCAGGTGGAGCTGCTGTGAGGTTACCATATAAAGATATTCCATCTTTGTGACATTGTTCCCTTTTCTGTATCTCGTTGCACATCTGTATAGTGACAGTAAAGGCATTCTATTCTATTTTTGAGAAATGAGTAGAAAAAACAGAGTGAACCCTGAATAAAGCTCCATCCTCGCAGGCAGAGGTGTGTGACAGGATTATATTTTTTATTTTTGGTAGGGCAGAATAACTCGTCTTTTCTCTTCATTCTTTGTAACAGAGCCGGCCTGAAGGAGAGTGATGTCATCATCAGCATCAACGGGGAACGAATCACCTCTGCCAGCGACGTCAGCGCTGCCATAAAGCGGGACGACACGCTTCGAATGGTGGTGAGGCGAGGCAACGAGGACGCCATCCTCACCATCATCCCCGAGGAGGTCGACCCTTGACCTCTCAGCTGACTGAGCTACCATTCAACGCAACACCTTAACCGCTCACGCAATCTCGAGCTGGCTCTCTGTGTTTTTCAGCCAATCATGAACACTTAAAAAACAAAAAGAACAAATATGTTGGGGTGTGTCTGGGGCCACACCTAGAATTTGTAATTATTAGTACTGCTACTCGTCTTCCATTTTTATAACGCTGACACACCCTCAGAGGTTCGTCATTCTGGGATCCGATGCTTCCACCCTGTCATTGTACGGCTCGTATTAGCTCTCATCTTTCCTCTTTCCATCCTCACAGACCTTTTATATTTTACTAACACCATCTGTCGCTACAAAGAGGTTACTGCAGGTTTCCGTAGTATCACTGTGTACTGTATGTTCTCAATGGGATATTTTTAATAGTGTTTGGTTTTTTTTTCAGTATGTGTTTGATGAAAATGTTTTCAAAAAAGGGAATAAAATTATTTTTAAAAAAGTCTCTTTATTAATAATCAAGATGCCCCCCCCAAAAAACACCAACAATTAATCCAAGTACTTTTGCCTATATTTATTTAATATTCACTGGAATTGGTGCATCGAGGGAAACGCTGACATTCTGAGCCACAGCCGGTCTCGATAGGAACGCCAGGCTTTAACAGTTTTGCTTTTCTCACATATTAACTGTTCCTGAGCTCCAAGGATCCGTGCTGGAGTCCCCGAGTATTCCTCTTAGTTGAAGTTTCTGTTACGTACAGTGTTGGGCAAGTTACTTTGAAAAATGAATTAATTATACTTACTAGTTACTTCTTCAAAAAAGTAATTGAGTTAGTAACTGAGTTACTATATCCTAAAAGTAATTAATTACTAGTAAAGTAACTATTGCGTTTCTAGAGTGTACTTGGCCTTTTTTACTTTTGATGTTACCTACATTTCACGTTTAAAACTATTTACTTTGCCTTGTTTGGTCTCATTCTTTTCAGCACAACCTCACACGTCTGAATTTAAGGTTATGTTTTTATTTTGATATCCTATATTAACACAATGGATCTAAAATCAGACAAAAACATAAAACCCAAGTAGAAAATGTTATGTTTTACTGTACTTAACTTAAATTATCTCAAAACTTAAAATGTAAACATAAATTGTCAGTTTTAAAATCTATTTACCTTTTAACTTGTTTTTTTTTATAACCATTTCAAACTATTTACAGAAAAATCATGTGTTCTGCATTAAATAAGACGCCACACAAATAATTTCTGTCCACTATAAAGGAGAACATCACAAGCCTGATACCTGCAGGTCTGACAGCAGGAGGCGTATCACTGCTCCTGTTTTCTACCTGGAGACAGCATCGCCTCATTGTTCTGACACAGCACAAAACTATCCACTACACAAGACACCACACTAACTAACTAACTAATATGGGCAGGTACCTATGAGCAGAAATGTTATTCTTAACACTGTGTTTGTGTTATTGAATCAGTTTTCTTCAAAATCCACACACTTGTGTCCACTCTTGCATAATGTCATACACCCAGTTCTACATTTATAAGGAAGAACAAATATCTCAGAGTGCATCTTGGAGAAAGTGGTGGAGTTTTGCAGGAGAAGCCTGCACAAATAAACAACATCAGCTGGAAGAGTCTCTGAGAAGGACGCCCAAAAAGCAAACCTATCCAAAGTTCTTCCTCCAGAGTGGCTTAAAAATTAAACCGTGCGATAAATGTTGTTGTTGTTGAGGCACAGACTGTGACTCCAGTTAAAAACAAAAGAGGTTAGTGAATGAGGCCCTTTATGTTACAACAATCCGGGAGCCCATCAGTGAGTCTGCGTCCCTCTCTCTAGCCTCTGAGGACAACGGTCAATATTTTGAGCACAGGCTGTATCCCCATTTTCCACAAAACCAAAGTGATGCCACATAGTGATCTGTGGGGTCCCAAAATGAAGCCGTCACCATTTTGCTGTTTTGAAACCAGACATGACTAGTGACCACCAAAACCATTGGATCCTGCTTTTTGATTCTAACGAGGACGCTAATTTACAAAGTCAACTTTTTTATTCTGTTCATCTGGACGTAGCGTTTTCAGTAGGAGAAATCCAAATAACATCCAAACTTCCTTAAATATTTAATAAGCTATTATTTAGACTCATAAACTCATCAGAGTATAGCGTGAAGTGTACAGGGCTACAGTTTCTGATCAAAATGAATCCTGCAAAACTGACTGAAGATAAAAATCTTCACATTGCAAAAGACAACTAGTAACAGTTACAATGGTAATATTAAGCAGGTTGATTGCAGTGTTAACATTATTGCACAGAAATATTGTTGATGCTGAGCAGCATCACAGATTTACTGTAAATAAGGAGACTGATATAAGACACTTATTTTGTACACTTGTGAGGAAAACAAGGAAACCAAGCGGGTCTAATGTGAACCTGATTGGAAGTTGTGTTTTTGTTACAAGAGAAATGCGTGTACATGAACAGAAAAGGATGATGTGAAATTTAATTAATAAAACAGACGAGGAAAAGCCTGCAGACCAAACCTAACTCATGTCTTCTGTCTCTACTTTTCTGTATAAAACAGACCCCATAGAGCCTGTAACATGTTCACTTTCAGTTTACAGCTGTGGTGTGAAAGACGAATGAAAGCAGTAACGACAGTTATGCTGGATTAACTGCTATTGTTCCAGGGAGGTGGACCCTGCCCACTTATCAAGATTCCTGCAGGGCATCCCAGACGGCTTAGAACGATTCACACCTTGACTGGACAAACCCAAACGGGTGGGTCAACAACTCTGAGGCAGCGGGAGGGGTTAAAAACCATTGAAAATCTAGGCCAGTAAATCATCCTTAGTATT
>VUQR01031922.1:0-12163 GCA_015108515.1 Hemichromis elongatus
GGCCGAGAGACCTGAAGTATTGCTGAAAGCCTAATTGGACTAATCCACATGCTTCATTGCTCGAGGGGGTGCTTCAAGTTTGTTTAATTGTTTTGTGTTAGTTGGCTATTTGGCAGCCATTTTGTTTTCCCCCTTGTATGTCATTTGGTTCAGCTAAGCCAGTATTTAAGTTCTCTCATGTGTTTGTTCAGGAGGTCAGTTTGTCTATGTTTGTTTGAGGTTTCGTTAGTCATTATCTTGAGTTCCGTTTATTGAGTTGACCTCTTTTATTGGTCTGCCTGTTTAAAGTTTTGACTTTGTTAATTATGTTTCATATTTTTGGGTCAATAAACCCCCTTTTTTTGAAGTAAACACCTGTGTCCTTTATGCCTTACTGTTTGGTCCCTGACACTGACTAATGAAGTTAACTGCAGGTTAACCACAGCCATCCTCTCCAGCAGCTATACCTTCAGCATGTACAGGTGTGCAGGATGTGTTCCAGTACCTTGACTTTAGAGCTTTACTTGCCTGCTATTTTACAGAGTTGAGTTGTTGATTCAAGTCAATAATACCCTGATAAATTATGCTCATACAAACAGTGAACACTGGATAGAAAATTCATGGGTAATAAAAAGATTGAAGCCTCAGTGTATCAGCATACAAAAGGATGGCCCAGTCGGTGCCTGCCTGAAAGCTCTGCTGGGATAACATAATATTATAAGGTCTTTAAGATGTGATGGAGCCTGAAGGGCCTTTTAATTCAATTTAGGGTGCCAACAAAGAGAAGACAATATGGGAGAAGTATCATTTTTCTTAAACGGTGATACCCTGGTTGTACTCATTAGTCAGGTTTGGAGTTTTTTTCCTGATGTTTCATATGTACGGTATGCTTCAATGACTAATAGAAAAGGCTCCAGTTCTGAAGAGAATAGATCCCAGTGATGCCGTATGTCTTGCCTTTTTGTTCCATTCTCCACCAAGATGCTTCAGTCATGTTCAGGAACAAGCTCTTGAGAGGTAAATCCCTGACTGAGTGCTGCATTATGTGTTTTCTCTTGGTGTGTTTTTATTGCACTGACTGTGTGTTTGGGATCATTGTCAAAATATGGACGTGCTTCTCTGAATTTGTAATTTGATTATTTTGGGAAAGATCCTCAAGACCACCACTAGCAGCTGTTGACACTGAATTTCAAGCCAGTTTTTGTGTAATTCGGCATACTTCCATCAGATCATGATAGTCTTACCAAAATGGACTTTAAGTTTTTTGAAGTTTAAGTCTTTGGTCTTTACTGGATAAAGAACATGGATTTGAAATACTGTTCATCTGATGCAGATGTTTTGTTTTTTTTACTTCTAATGACACGCTGTACACACGGCCCAGATGTGCAAATTTATCTTTGTCATTTTTCATAGCTTCAGCTGAAGAAATGAAAACATATGATGTATTTTTGTGACAGGCTGTTAGTAACAAACAGCCTGAAGATACAATTTAAAGTTGGTTCTATGTTGAGCTGTCTGTTATCTGTAGACACAGCACTGTTTTATGCCTTGAGTTTGGTGCCAGTTTTTTATTTATGTAATGGCTCTTTGGAACCAAAATACAAAGAGTGGCTCAGGACTTTTGCACATGGTCTAAATTACCACAATAACTGAAAAGCAGAGAGTCTAATTTGACAGTATACATACTAATGGAGCTTTTAATCTCTTATTGTTTCCCATGAGCCCAGCAGGTTAACATTGTTTCTCTGTGGGTCTCTTTAAAATCCCCTTTCCTCTTTGCATTAGACGAGGTTGCATGGCTAATACTGGAAACAAAGAGAGCTAACACAGAAACAGTCGGCTGCTTATTCCTCCCTCATTGTACATTTCTCAGTTTCATGTTTTCTGTGGTGATACAGGTGTTTTTTCTCCCTGCAGTCCTGTAACTCACAGCAGTATTTTTCTTTAATAAAGACCTGGATTATAAATAAAATACTTTATCATCATTGCACTTATTAGTGAACAGAAGCTGTGTTTCCATTAAAGCGTACAGCCATGCAGAACCACTGTAACACGGATTTAAAAATGTCACATCGCTCACAGGAAACAAAAGACTGTGTGTGTGTGTTCATCTGTGAAACTCATGTTGTGGGGACATAAACACAGGAACATTGTGGTCCACAAGGGAGTTATTGACTTTTTCAAAAGAAGACTTTTATGTAATGTTAAGGTCAGAAATTGACGTGAGTCATTGTAATGTCCTCTGAAGTGATGGAAACATGACTGTGTGTATTGTGTGGTATTTTATATCTCTAAACAAACCTTAGAGGAGACTGTAATGATGATTTAATGATAAAACAAACTTCTGTAACAACAAATTAAATATTTCATGGCATTTGTAAAAGTTTGATAGACAGACGGATGACTTTTTAAAACCTGGATGGTTAACGCCTTGGTTACCTCTAGTTTTAATTTATAGATTTATAGATATTTGATTCAGTGCAATCAAAGATCCCATTCTGGTGTTTCATCCTTGTTGTGGACCAGCTCTTTAGTCTTTCAAGGGCATTGGTGGGTATTCAGGAGTTTGCCCAATGAGTCTAAGTCGTTTTGTGGATGACTTAAACACAAATCACTATATCTCTTGACTTGACCTGTGGGGGATGCCATTGGAGAACGAATTATTGAGCCCTTTATTAAATGAAGTTGGGGCCCTCAGAGCTTGGTTTGGAAAATCAGATTAGTTTCTTGGTGCAACCAAAAGGAACAGGGTGTCCCCTTTGATCGTCTTAAAATTGTATCTTTGCTATTTACAGATGATAAAGTTCTGTTAGTGCCATCAAAAGTTAATCGCCAGCTTGCTTTGATGCAGTTTGCTGCCACAATCTAAGCAGCTGGAGAGCAAATTAGCACCATCAGGTCTGAGGCATTTGTTCTCTGTCAGTGAGATGGCCTCTCAGGTTGGGGATGAGTGAGGCCTGACATACAGGAGTATGTTGAGGTCTTGTTATGAAATGAGGAAGGAGAGAGCTGTGCACTGAATCAAGATGAACATGAGCATTAGGTTAAACTGCAGATTCACAAGTCGATCTGCAGTTCAAGTTGAAGGTAGTAACCAAAATACCAAAAAATGCTTTCTTATCTCTAGACACAGCTATGTGTCTTATAGTGTTACTGCATTGAAACACAAGTCCTGGAAATATCAGCCTCTGCGAGAGGTGGTGTACAAAATCTGCATTAGGAGATCTGCTACCCAGGACTTTTATTTTCTCTACCTCGGTTTTTAGTTTGTGTTAGTTTAAGGCACTAAAAGTTACGCTGTTAGGGTTAGTAAATGATCATGGGTTGAGTTACAATACACCTTTATACAACATTAACCCTGCATATGGAAAATTGACAAGTTGGGAGTGACATCACTGTCTGCTTAATGCCATAATCTGCTGTGTCACCAAGCGACACTTTGTAAGTAACTGAGTCACGCCAGCGGATGTGACAAAACTGCATTACCTGACATTCCTGAGAATGAGGAAAGGCTGGAAATATAAATCTCAGAAATAACCTTCTTCCCAAGGATGTCTGGCAAGTAAGGATCTGTGCCCCTCCTGGGACTGTAAGGAGCTCAGTGACTGAAAGATGGGTTCAGTGTAGAGGTGCTGCTTCTCTGCATTAAAAGGAGCCAGTTGAGGTGGGTTGATCTCCTCCCTAAGATGCCTCCCAGACACCTCCACACTGAGGTATTTTAGTCATGTCCAATGTGGTGGATAAGATATCTCGGATGACTTGGGACACTCAGTGTCCCCCAGACATCGGTGCCGTGTATGGCTTTACCAGTCATTCTGCTCCCTGGATAAACAGCAAAAGATGGATGGATGAAAGTTTAAATTGATATATTTGCACTTATACAATAAGTAGAGTTTCTTTTCACTGTCAAAATGAATCAGTTGCTGCTCTGTGCAGGCAATTTCACCTTGAATCCTATAAATCATTTCCTCACACATTGCTAAGATCCATTTTTATACCAGTAAATTACAGCAGCAAACAAGTTTTGAGTCAGATTTGTCCCTAATTAATTTAACGCCCTAGGCAAGAGTTACGAAGGTGTCCCATGTATCGCCAGAGGGCAGAGGCATACTTGATGCTACTTTGAAAAACCTTCTCCACCATCAATCTCTGCCAACAGTCAGCCCAGGGATTGCAGAGATTGATTTTTTTTAAGTGCTCCTGAAGCAAAGTGTGTGTATGATTAAATGTTGCATTATATTAATTGAAACAAGCTAAAATAAAATACAAGAAATGGGATCTAATTAATTGTCTGTTGCAACAGAGGCAAGTCTGGTACAGCAAACAGTATTATTAGTTATTTTCCGGCTTCATACTCTTTAAAATAAAGGCTCTGTGGTTAGCCAGGCACCCTGAAGCTCACAACAACTTAAAGACTGGCATTTCTGCATACAATGAATCAGAATCAGAATACTTTATTAATCCCTAAGGAAATTATGTAAAGGGAGAAGCTCATTAAAATTATCATAGCAGCTGTGCCAACTCCATCATGCTCTTGCATCAGGATGTTAACTTTGCCATGACTTCGCTAAAATTTGAATTGCTTTTTACAGTTATATTTAGACAGAAGCCACTTTCTATAATGCTGGAGACATAATGTGTTGTGGTTTAGCAAAGAGAAACATGTTTATCAAACTCTATACTCTGCTGGACTTTTACTGCAGCTATCTTCAATTGCTCCTTGTTTGGGGGTCTCTTAGCCTTCAGTATTGTATTTTATAATAGAAAAGCTACTCTGTTGGGTTTAGGTCAACTCATCTGACTTGGCCATGAGAGAAAATTTCATTCTCTTACTTTTAAAAACTCTTGAAATGCTTTTGCAGGATTAAGGACGATGCTTTTGTTAATTATTGTCCAGTGTGGCAGCACTGATCCTGCTGCTTCTATCAGCAGTCACTTCATCAATAAGAACTAGTGACCCAGTTCCACTGATAACCATACATGCCCATGGCGTAACACTATCTCATCCATGTGAGATGACATGCTTCAGGTCATGTGTTGTTTCTTGCCTTCTCTATATTTTTCCTCTTCTCATCATTCCAGTCTCAACTCTACAAAGATTGATTTTCAGAATTTTTGTCGGCTCCAATCTGACCTTTCGAGGTGTGATTGTAATCTGTGATTTGCACCTTGTTGTAAATTTTATGTATTTCCAATTATGAACCGATGAAACTGTTCATCAGTCAGTTTTCCCAATAATTTTGAACCTCTGAAAACGAGGGACTGTGTATGACAATGGCAGTAATTTTTAGACGTTCAAATTATGAGAACTTCTTGAAATGAATGTGTGGGGAAATCACATCTTGAGTGTTTGATTTACTCCGGCGGTCTGTAGAGGCAAAACATTTGTCTTTGTCTCAAACATTATGCATATCCAAAGTTTTTAGTTTTTAGAAATAGTTGGTAGATCAAAGCTAAACCTTATTGTAAGACCTGTGAGCACAGTCATGGTGATTATTTCATTGCAACTGAAAACATTTTGATCTTTTTTTAACTCTTAGTAGAGCCTCAGTGCATGGTTGCATTTTGTTACTGAAGAAGCATTTAGTTCAGTTCAGTTCAGTTAATTTTTATTTCAAACATGTGCATTCACAATCATTACAAAATATCACTGCTTTCTTTTGTTTAAAAAGGAGTAGGCAGAAGTCTACACTTATTAGTCCCTACCTCCTCAAGTTTTAACTCTCATTACTTTCATTTTCTTTTAATCTTAACTTAAACAAACAACATATAAAGCAAAAGTAAAGCTAAAAACAAACAAACAAACAAACAAAAAGCAAAACAAAAATAAACAAGCCCCACCACAGTATAGTTACTTTCATATAAAAAAGACAGAAGGGTTGCATTTGCAGATTCACATTTTATGAAACAAACAAACAACCAAAACACTGTTACCAACAACATTACCGTCCTGGGTTTACCCCGTTTTCTTCATTCTTATATTTGCCTAAAATTTGTTATTTATATTTTATTTTAAACTGGTTTATGTTGTTACTTTCTTTTATTTCTTCTGTTAGACTGTTCCATAATTTAACTCCTGCTATTAAGATAGTCATACTTTTTGAAGTGGTTCGAACACTTTGTATTTTTAAATTCCATTTCCCTTTTAAGTTATACCCACCTTCTCTTTCTATAAACAATTTGCTCATTTCTTTTGGAAGCATTTCATTTCTACATATTATTTATACTGTTTTAAACTTCACAAAGTCTTGGAATTTGATAGTTTGCATTTTGATAAATAGTGCATTTGTATGGTCCCTGTACCCAGCATTATTTATTAATCTAATGGCCCTTTTCTGTATTATTGTTATTGTTTGTGTATTACTTATGTATGTTTTTACCTAGACCTCTACACAGTAGCTCATATATGGCAGTAGTAAAGCACAGTAAAGAATGTGTAGTGCTTTCTGCTCTAATATTTGCTTTGCTTTCCCCAGGACGGCAATGCCCCGTGCCAATTTCCCCCGAACATAAGTAATATGTGGTTTCCAACAGACCTTGTGGTCAATGATCACAACAAAAAATTTTATTTCATTTACTCTTTCTAAATATACATTTTCAATAAATATTTCTACTTTGATATTTTTCTTTTGGTTTCCAAATAATTTAGACTCTAAAGTTTCTGAAAAATCTGAAGTAAACACTTAACAGACATAAGCCAAAAAGAGACGTTTAAGTTATAAGAAACTAATAATATTTCAGCATTGTTTGTATTTCACTGAAGAAAAACATTTTGTGGTGGAATTTTTTATCTTGTGTTCTATTGCTGTTGTTTTCCGTAAAAACTAAGAAAAAATGTAAATATAGCTCCCATCATCAATAACTTGTATTGATCTGTATGTTTTCTACTGTATTTGGTAATGGGATTTATTTTGCATTATACAAAAACACAGCAAAATAGTTTAGGGAATTCATGCTCAGCAACTACTTCTTATTCATTGAAGGGTTAAATGTATTTATCATCTTTATCTTTTCATTTATGTCTCAGTTTCAAGGTCTGGCATATGTAAAGTAGGGCATAAAGACAAAGTTCAAAAAGTGATTAAAATGAAGCCCAAAACAAAAATTGAAAGCAGAGAGAAATCAGACTCCAAGATAGAAAGTAACTAAACACAAAAGAGAAAAATATGAGAGCATGAACAAAATAACAGTAAATAATAAATGCTATAAACACTGATTCCCTGATTCCTGAAGTCCTACGTCACTGCACGTGTTTGATAAGGTTTTAGGATTTCAGTCAAGAGTAAAGCTAGTCACAAGAGTCTGAAACTATCCAACTCCAACTTCTCTGCTCCATGTTGAGTTCACCTTAAAGGAAATCTGAATTCTTAGCACAGAGACTGACAAATTCACACACAGATAAGTAAATAAAATAAATAAGCGGTGACAGGCAGGGAGACATATGTGCGCAGACAGACACTTTGTCAGACCCTGAGCTCAGCCCTGTGATCGTTTCTCTGCTTTCTCCCTCTATTCTTGTTTTCCTGTCAGTCGTCCCACAGTCACATTACTCACTGTGTGAGAATGTGATGTTTAAATTGCTATATATTTTCCCCTTGGCAACACCAATCTGTCACAGGCATGATTTACAACAGCACAAGCATGCAGTTCACACTGTGTGTGTTTTTGGTGTGTGAGCTGCTGCTGTGTCAGATATAATTGTTATGAAACAAAAATACTGTGTTCTCTATGTTGCATTACTTCATACTGTGTATGAACTTATAGTCATTGTTCTCATGCTGGCAGCAAAGGAATTGTATCTTTGTTTTATTGCTTTTATTTTACCTCACCAAAGATAAGACATACCTCTGAATTTCAACTTTTCAACGCCGTTGCTGTTTCTACTGTTTTGTTGTAGCATTTGATTTTTGCTGTGCATGACGGGCTTTTTATTGATGAGTTTCCACGATGCTAACGATCTGCTCTTCACTGTTTTTGGAAACAATGCAGAAATATTTGACAGGCATGAATCTGTTGTTTGGTTTCTACCTCCAGTTGGTTTTAAATATATGTCTTTACTAGATATTTAAACCAGGAAAGGTGTTTTCATTTTAAAAACATAGTTTAAAGAGAAATACAAATCAATATACAACACAAACAAACACAAACGAGAGCAGCTCATGGATCCATGTGTTTTTGAAAGTACACATTTGGATGTGGGTCTGCAAAACACTGCACCTCCATAGGGCTGTGCTGGAGGTTTAGCTCTGCTTGCTTATGACAGATGATTATTGTTTGATTAAAGTGTGAGAATTATTTTTATTTCAGTTCGCTGAGTGTCATCGTAAGTAAGCGGAACGGTAGCAGTGACATTCATCAGGGACATCTTTTTTTTTCCTGCTGGAGGGTATGAAAGAAGAAAAATAAGTAGAGATCAGTGAGAACACGAGATTCAGGCAGACTATAATTGTGTACATTATTAAAAAGGGATGAATCAGTGTTTCATAGTATAATAGTCAATGTAATTTGAAAAAGAGAAATGGTTGACACTAGGAGTGAAATTTTCCAGTTATTGGGAGTTTAAAAATGGCTTAATTCATTTTATTCATGTTTTAAAGGCAGGCGAGATATTCATTTTTCCCTAGTGACCAATGATTTCCAGGTAGGCGTCAACTGGGCTCTAGTCCTGTGTGACTGGGGCCTGATTAAGTTTGTCAGCTGATAAAATAACAGTCACTATAAATATCAATGTGTGGTGCAATGATGACTTCTACTGTTTTCACATCAAACCACCGTTTTCCCTTTTTTGTAGGTTCGCACACTAAAAGAAGAGCTTTTAGTGTGTAACCTAACCAGCTCATGAACACAACATAACAAGGGTGTGAACCATCTTCTCTTGAATGATAAACCTGTGATTCATGCCCCCACCTTCTTGTCATACCATGGCTGGTATGCCAAGGACTCAGAGCCAGAAGACTTGTGAACAATGGTGAGATGCAGAAGGCATCTGACAAAACGCCATTATTTGACACCCTGTGGTGAGAACACATTGTTACAGTCATAACACGCAGTCTGGTAGGAGATTTCTCTAATTTCACATCCCATGTTACCACTGGTGATGTGGCACAACTTCTGAATCAATGAGAAGCACCTGATCGCATCATTACACTTGGTCTCTGTGAGGTTAGTCGGAGAAACCCATGATGACTGTGTAATCAGGCAGCTTGATTTTAAATGAGCTCATTTAAAGTTTGGTTTCATGTTTTTACTCTCCTCACTTATAAATCTGAAAGGCTGAGAGGAAAAGAGGAGTGGAAGGAAAGTAAATAAAGAAAGAGGAGAGAGGGTTTTCATCCCCAGAGGAGCTAAAAAGTAAAGAAGAAAGGGAGAGGGGGAGAGCAGAGGGAGAGCAGAGGGAGAGAAGCCCTCCAGCCAAAAGAAATAAATCAACCTGACACACCTGTTTGTCTTTCTGTCCGTGTGAAATAAAGAAATACGAAGAACAACTGAACTGAATATTTTAAATGTTGCAAATCTTGAATTAGTGGGAAAGCACATAAAGAGCAGTCTATAGGTTATATTTGTTGCTTAAAGCATCTTAGTATGTTTTTTCCTTCCTTTTTTTTTTATATCCCCTCAACCTTCCGCTCTAATCACAGCCTGGCAGACTGTTCGGGGTGTGTGTGCGTGCGTGTGTGTGTGTGTTTGTGTGAAACTGTGAACATTTTGGGGGGGGGTTAAAAATAAATTCAGTGAGAAAGAGGAGTGAAGGGGGGAAAGAAAAAAAGAGAAAGAAAGAGTAAGACTGAAAGATTTTACTTGCCTCAAGACAGAAAAACAGTTGATGCAGATGAAAGACTAAAAAACACATGCACACTAATGGCTGGACGAGGACAGTCGGCATGTGTGTATGTTTGAGCACAGATGTTCCTAATTTGTTCTAATTATCATTTCTTCAATCTGTTTGGTCTGTGAGTAGAGAGGACTTGCTCTACCTCAGATGGCTGAGGACTGGTGCTTCAGGAACAACACAACAGCGGTTTTGACCATTTTACCACTGGATGTGCTTGTTTAAACTCATACCTCATTTTCTATCATTGTGCCACTATTTGGGCCAAACGCTGGCCTTGTGGACAGCAAATAATATAACTGATAATAGACAGTGAAGATAACACTTTGTTTAGCTGGCTAAATGTTTATTGATCATTTGTAAAGACTTCATTGGTTCCCAACAAATGGGTCCCATGAATGGTTTCTCAAACTTCTGCATCAGTATTGGCCCACAATTTCCCTGATGACACTGATTCATCTATCCATCCATTTTCTATCACCAGGTCCAAGTTATGAGTGCGCCAGTCTTAAGTTCTTCACCCTGTTTCTGTGACTGAGTCTAGCCACACACTGATGAAGTAAAAAAAAGTAGTTTTCTCTCTGTCAAATCTCACAGCATGAGGCAATAGATGAGGCTGTGAAAACACATCAGTAAACCAAGGATGCACTGAATCTTTTTGTGCCATACCAACAGCATTGGTTGACTGTCATTCTGTAATGTGTGCAATTTAAGATCTCCAGGGGATGTGTTGCAGTAACTCTGGTGGTCTTTTACATAAGCACTGCCATTATGTCAAATATATTTTACTGGTCCACCAGTTTACATTTCAAAGTTAGGTGTGTACAAAGGTGTGTACAAAGCTCTGCCTTGTATTTAGCCTTTAGCTAATCATGTAGCTTTCAGCTTATATTGTTGTTTTTGGTGAAAAAGTTATCGAAAGTTATCGAGAACCTACTACTATGTTCGTCTAACTTTTAGTTTCCAGTCTTCATTCATCATTATTATTAAAATTGCACTGAAATATATCATTAAAACTTCGTCATATTTTAGCCTCAAATTGGAAAGTTTTAGTTGCCTAATGTCTGTTATGAAGAAATGTACCAACCAGCTCAACAGAACTGAAAAGTCTGAAAGACCACAGAAGACAACTGAAGTGCACACTCTGGGGAAAAAAATATGTGCACAGATATGACAAAGGTGAATTTGTATCTCAATGATCGTGATAGAAAGTATGAACAAGGAGAGAAAACACTCATAATCCTGGCATACAGCATCATCTGTCAAACATGGTGGAGGCAGTGCTATGGTATATGATTTGGTTCTACTATGGCTACCAGTGGAACCAGATCATTGTTTTCTTTACAATGAAAATGGACAATGACACAAAGCATACTTCAAAAGCCAACCAAGAGTTTCGCAAGGTGAAGAAATTGGATATTCTTCCATTCTAAGACAGTTGCCTAAAATGTGTTTAGTTTTACTCTCCCCTGTGATGTCATTGTTTCATTCCAGTCAGCTGTTTCCTCACGTGTCTCCACTTTCTCTGATCACCTCATGTGTGTATTTAGTCTGTGTTTTGCCAATCAGTCTTTGTCAGGATGTCTGTTTACCTCCAAGCCTTGTTACAGCTTTCATTGCGTCACAGTTCTGTCATAGTTATCTTGTTTTAGTTTCCCCAGTATCTGCATTTTGGGTCCATATCTAAATGCACTGGCTGCTCATCTGTGACAAAAATGTCATATTCCTGTCACGGTCATGGGTCAATTTGACCCAGCTTTTGAGTTTCCTTATGGTTTCATTTATTTTTCATATTATGGAGTGTTATGGGGCTTTGGGGATTCTTTGTTTATTATTATGATGATTCTGTGTTGGATTGTGTTCATGGGTTTTGTGTGGGGTTATTTCTGTGCCTAGTCTGCGTCTTCGTGTAGTGTGTTCTCATTTCCTGTTTTATTGTGAAGGTCTGTGTCTTATGTGACTGTGTTCAGTGTGTGTTGCTTTGTTCCCCAGGTCTCGTTAGTTTCATTAGTTCCAGCTGTGTTCCCCACCTGTTGTCAATCTCCCCGTGTTCTCCATGTGCATTAAAGTGGTGTCTTGTCTCATAATCAGTGCTGGTCCGTCTGTGTATCTACCCTGTCAAACTACGCTGTCTTTCACCCCGCTCCACCCGTGTGCTCTCTCTGCGACCTACCTGTAACTGCCCCGGTTCTCCCCTCCTTTGTGTTCTGGTATTGTGATTGTAGTTTTTAGTTCTCCCAGTTTAGTTAGCCTTATGTCCTGTTCTCATTTGTTATTTTGTTCACTGTAATAAATCACCTTTGCACCTCTGAGAATGCCTGCAATTGGATCCTCCTTCTCATCTCCACACGGCTC
>VUQR01031923.1:0-28307 GCA_015108515.1 Hemichromis elongatus
AATTTAATCAAAATAAATTCTTTCATCTTTAATAAAATGATCAGCGTTGCTGCTTTACCAGGTGGAACAATTAAGTTTAACATCCATGAAAACAGAATTTATTACATTTAACGGAGTTAGACGTTAGCAGGAAGCTAACGCTAATTTCCACCTAAACATGATATAGCATGTTCTGACTGAGAGATTTCTGAAACAATTCAAACGTACAGCTCTGCTATCACTTCCAACATAAATTTAGACAGAAAACTAAACAGCAGTAATGTTTGTAGGGTTACTGAAGTTGGACTAGCTGGTATATAATGATGTGCAATGCGATTGCTAGTGACAGAGCTATGTTAGCATAACAGAAATAGTGAAGCTGGAGGATGAACGCTAACTTTTTTCCACTCCATAAAAGTTAACGTGAGGGTTCCTGATGGTTAGGATCAAATGCAATCGCATGGCAGGATGCTGTAAACGGACCAAACTTCAGTCAGGAGAACAACAGAGATAATCCATCCACAATACCAGGTTAGTCATTAATATACTGCTGCATGGGCGGGGCTGGAGTTACATCGTAAGGTTTAAAAAACATGAGCTTCAAAATAAAAATCGAGAGAGGCCGACAGTGATCACTGACTGTTTTTAGGGGCTTTTTGAGATAGATAGAACAAGAGAAAGAAGAGAACAAGATACAAAGCATTAAAACATGTTAAAAACACAAAAGCCTTGTTCATCACATCATCACTTAAAGACCAGATAGCACCAAATCATAATAAGAGTGGCCTCAATGCGCTTTGTATTGTAAGCTAAAGACCCTACAATAATAAAGAGAAACCCCAGAATCAGACGACCACCTATGAGCAAGTACTTGTGGGAAGTAAAAACTCCGTTTTAACAGGAAAAAAACCTCCAGCAGAATCTACAATAATTATTTTACCTGAGATAGCAACTCTGAAAGATCAGATAGAACCACTGAGTGAGGCCTAGGTGGACGATAGATAATAGCAAATATGTTTTCCAGTTTTAAGCTATCCAGGTAGGGTTGATAAGGCTAAACGTTGGTCGTTTAAATGAATTAAAACTTTCTGGGTCTTTGGTTGGTTAATAAGCTGGAGTGAAAGGTTGCTGCCACACCGACCCGTGCTTTGAGGTTTCTGATGATTAGAATGAGTCGTGGGTGTTGATTCTTAAACTAACATAATCATCCTGCTGTAACCAGATTTCTGTAAGGCCGAGTGAATCAGCTTGTTGAGCCGTTATTAATTTATATGATAACAGTGACTAAGAAGACAGAGAAATAATATTTAATAATCCACATTTCGCTGTTTTACTCTTTGGTGCTGTTGTTGATGATATTGTGATTTTTTGTGATTTTTTTTAATGATTTTTTGCTAATTTTTAGTTTGTTTTTGACGGTCTGGGAGCAGACACAGTTTCTAAGGGGATGGAGTTTTGGCAAGAAAACAACAACAAAAAAACTCAGACCATTACACTAATATAACTGGTGTGGGGCAATGACATGACAGGTTATGTAAAGGGGGAGTCCACTTTCTGATGGAATGGTGATGCTCTTTCTTCAGCCATCCACTGACTGCTGGTCAATAACCTTTAAATTCTTCATAGCGGATGCTTTTTCTAGTGTTAGTGCTTTTTAATTACTGTTCACAGACTGCTGACATTTCTTAATGATGTTCAGCGTTCATTTGCTTAAGTGGTTGTAATAAGGCTGTGTTCTCCACAGCTGTCAAATGTGATAACATGACTACAGGTTAGTGCTTTGTTATTATACGGACAATCCAAGGTGCCTCGGCATATTTAATCACAGCCATTTGGTGCTACACTTCATCTGTCCAGAGACAATTTAGATTTACCAGTTAGTGCCACACGGAAAAGCTCCAGAGATCAGGACTTTCGGACAAGGAGCCTTCTTGCTGAAACAACGGTGTTTACCACTTCACCAGTGTGGATCAGTCGGGGTCACGTTAACACCGACTGCCTAATGCTGTTGGCCAACAGTTTGTCAGTGAAAACTTTGCTAGCGTCGGCTATAATGAAGAGGAGACGGGTAAAGCATGTCAGTGTGGAGATGATAATAGGGACTAAATGTAGGGACTACAACTGTGCTGGACAGCAACTCATCCACACTTAATTGAATAGAAAAAAATGGTAAACGGACTGGTTCTTATATAGCGCTTTTCTACTCTTCTGAGCACAACTTGTGCATTTACCCATTCACATTTTCTAACTAACATTCACACAAACACTCTGATGGATGCATCGGAGAGCAATTCGGGGTTAGTATCTTGCCCAAGGATATTTGGCATGCAGACTAGGGGGAAGCCAGGAATCGAACCACCAACCTTCCGATCAGTAGGTGATCTGCTTTACCGCCTGAGTTACAGCCAGTCTGGGGGTGGCTGTCAATTGAAACATAATCCTTTCTGTACTGTACTCTGCTGTGCAAGTCAGTCTTATCTTATTAATTTTGTAGCGTGGCACTCCTCATGAAAGCTTGAAAGCTGGGGACAATGATGATCTCACCCCCTACTCAGTCTTCCTTTCAAATGGAGATATATGTCTTTAGAGTATACCATCAGAAATATTGTGGTTTCTATATCAGTGAATCAAGACTCCCTATAAGTTTTTTTTTTTGACCTATGCAATGTAGATCTTCCTGTAGTAACTACATCCCATTCTGGTCTCAAGTCAGGATTCAGTTCTCTAAATATCTTCTAATCCAAACTTGCCTCTTAAACATGGTAACACCTGAGGCAGCTCTATTCACTGAGGAGACTGTGACATGCTGTTAAAGCTCTGGCAACTTGTAAGTACATGTGCGTTTTTTTTATTTTGTGTCATATCAGGATCAGAATACTTTATTAATCCCTAAGGAAATTATGTAGTTACAGTTTCTCCAAGACCATACAGACAGCAACAGACTGAATTAAGTTTAATAATACAATATATTACTTCCATCTATCCATTTTCTTCTGCTTATCTTTATCGGGGTCACAGGGGGGCTGGAGCGTATCCCAGCTACCATAGGGTGAGAGGCAGGGTACACCCAGACAGGTCGCCAGTCTGTCGCAGGGCTAATACATAGAGTCAAACAACCACACTCACATTCACACCCATGGGCAATTTAGAATTAACCTAACACAACTAACTGCATGTCTTTGGACTGTGGGATTTAATGTGATTAACATTGTACTGTAAACTGTAAAAATTTACAGTAGAGATAGAGATGTAGAGATAATAATATGTGGGATAATATGACTGTTTTGCAAACAGCTTTTCCTGTAAGAATGGTAAATGTACAGAACACAATCCAGACAAGGTGATGCTCACCACTCAATCACTTTTGGTTTTCTAGCTTCAAAATAAACACACGTCCTGCATGCAGCACACACAGGTCATATGTCTCATGGTCAGTAAAGCACATTGATCCAGCCTGATTCCTGACCACTCAGTGTGTGTAAATTATATTATAATTATTACCCAGGCTTAATGTAAACATCTGTGAAAAATCGACTCTTCCAGTGAACGTAAGAATCAGCTTCTGTTTCATAGTTGAATTAAGAACATATAAGAGCCATTACACCAGAATTGCGAGGTCAGAACAGTACTTTGTGGCATTTTCAGCTTTTACACAGAAGACAGAAAAGTAGAAAGAGAGCGAGGCGGAATAATATGCAGGACATGATCTGGGATAGACTCAAACCCAGGCTTCTGCAACTTTTCAGTTGAGCATTAGTGGTGCCGGATCAGTACAGCTCTGTTGCTGTGTTGCCAACAACATGTTATGTTGGTGTAGCAGATGTGAAATTCAAACAAACGTCTTCCCCTTTAGTGTTAGCATTGTTCATTTTCTCTATGCTAAGCTAACTCTTCCTTCATCTGCTCCCGTTGCATTGTAAAGTAAAGACAAAACTACATAAGCCTAACTGGGCCCATATCCACTCAGGACCAGAACTATGATTGGACTAAAATCTGTATATATTTAACCAAAGGGTGAAGCATATTATAAGCATATTACATAGTCCAGGCATAGCTTCCAGATTTGTTTTTTATCAATGCGTCACTTATTTAGGAGCACTTTTTGCCCTGTGTGATGTTTGCATGCATGTTTGCTGTGCCTGAGCTCAGCATGTTTGGTCCTGTACCGGTAGTTGTAGTACTGAATGTCTCTTCTTGTCTGTTGCTCTTTCTGCTGTCTTCCTGCTGCAGAAAAGGCCAGTGGGAGGAGTCAAACCCTGCCCAAGCCACTCCCCCAGAGTCAAGCTCCACCCCCTCAGTCTCAACCCCCTTGTCCTCTTCGTCTGACATTATCACCTCCTCTACCACCACTCTCACTTCACCCTCTGCATCCACTGACATGTCCTTCACATCCACTGATGTTCCACCCCTCTCTACCTCCATTCCATCCACCGTTTCCTCCGTCACTACCACCACCACACTTCCCACCAAAAATATCAAGAAAAGGTTTGGTGACTTCTTCGCCTTCAAGAGGGCTCGAGTTGCCCGAGCCACCAAGGCAAGTGGGGGAGAGGGAGGAGGAGGAGGAGAAGGGGTGAAGGTCAAAAGGACCTCCATTGCAGACCTCATTCGACCCCTCCGTGAGGCCAAAGAAAGGGAGAGGGAGAGGGACAAGGAGAGAGAGAAGGAGAGAGGGGCAAGGTCAGTGGAGGATGCTAACATTTCTAATGATGCCACCACCACAGAAGGAATCGCCACCACCAGCCATCATCTTGTAGGCGATGTGCGGGAAAAGAGATCGCCTGTCCAGACGTTAACCATGACGATGCCACCCAGTGAGACCACTCCCTTGTTTCCCACCATTACAACAAGCCCTGATCTCACGACTACTGTACTTTCCAATCTGGAGGAAGAGGCAGCTCCTGTTTTGCCAGCTCGCATACCCAGTCCTGTGGTCACTCGCACTCTGGCTGAGCAGGACAAGCAGCTGGTAGGGACTCCATATGGAGAGAGGAGACTAAAAGTGACCAAGAGGGCACTGAGAGAGGGAAAGAGCCAAAGTCTCATACTGTTGACGGGATTAGAGCCTGATGACAAGGACACACCCACTAAGGTCAGTCTTGTGATAGCTGTAACATAATAATAAATTATGAGATGACTCTTGATGGGAACCAAGGTTTCAAAACAAGCTGCTGTCAGAGACTAGCCTTTATTTGAAATTCCTCTTGTTTAAAGCCTAACTTTAGCAAAGTAGAACTTTTCCCTGTTTTTTGACCTGTTTTCATTTTATATTGTAGATGATAGTTTTGTTGTTAATACAGAGCAAACACTTCGTCAAAGGTGTACCTGTTGTCATGATAATAAGGTTCCATATTATCACTTTAATAGGACAGATATGATCAGTACAACAACACAGTTCTGTCTGTGCTGCGCTCGTGTTTCAACACAGTGATACTATTAGTAAAATTCTAGTGAAACATGGACACTATTCTCACTTTATATGTTGAAGGTTTTAAATGAATACCAAGAGAACCCGTTAAGCCAGTCACCGTGTGTGTGTGTGTGTACATGTGTGTGTGTGTGAAAACAGTTATTCCAAGTGTTTCTGTACTGTTTTTCAGAAACATGCTTCGGAGAGCACATCTAGTTTTGAACAGAAGCTTCAGGTGATGTTGCACAGAATGGGCGTGGCCAAAACTCCACCTGCTGAAACCAAGATGAACCAGGTAAATGGGAGAGGGTAAACACATTATTCGGAACATTGATAGTCCAGGTATAAAATATTTAAGACAAACAAACATTTTTAAATGTTGATCTTCTTGAATTGTGTGTGAAACACACTCCTCAGCCCATCCCCCCACATCCTATTTTTAAAGTTTGCCAGAAAACACAGTTGATTCACTGTTGTTAAATTGTTTTTCCCATTTAATAAGTGATTGATTACGAAAATGGATCATAGATTGGGGTGTCTTACAAAAAACTATGCATCTCAGTTTTTCAATATTTATTTGTTTCCATTCTCATTAAATGTAAATTACAAATTAGCGTAAAGTCTGCAGTTTTTACCCCTGAGCCATAAAAAGGCCGAATGAGTGTGGTCAGCATCCTACTGGGCAGGCTGGCAGCCATGCCGGCAGTGTGAACACACTGGTGTCTGTCAGTGTTTTTGTAATTAAATAGTATATCATTTATTTTTATGATTCAAAGAAATATGAAGATCTAAAATTACCTTGAACCTTTCAGACCTTTCCACTCCTCCTCCACTCCTAGTAAACTAATGCTATAAATAGGAATAGAAAACAGCAATAATGGTAACTTTGACACTGACATGGAGAAAACGGTAGCACTTTTCCACTCTGAGCAGTCTTTTACACAACTTGCCGCAGCTCATGCAATATTTTCTGTGCACTTTCTGTCTAACATTCACACACACGTACACTCTGATTGATGCATCAGAGAGCAACCTGGGGTTAGTATCTTGCCCACAGATATTTGGCATGTAGACTGGAGCAGATGGGGACCTTCTGATTAGTAGGTGACCTGTGTTCTTCTGCCTGTTATGTTTATGTGGATAATCTGGTTCAAAAATGGTGGAAAATGTAGAGCAAATTAAAAAGCACCAAATTCCAGCCCATACCTGTGCACTTTGAAAGCCAGTAACTTCAGTTTTCATAGTATGACGTTAAATTTGAACTTGGCTTTAATGAGTACAGTAAAGTTACTATAATGAAAAACAGGTTTGAACTTTTTTTCATTTTTTACTGCTTTTATCGGAATGACCCAAACCAAAAAAAAGGTGAACAGTAAAATCCCAACTATCTCATATTTATCTCATTTATTTCTTTAAGCTTCGTTTAACCAGGAGGGCCTTGAAAATTAAAATCTCCTTTTCAGCATAGATCTAGCTAAGAAGCCATACCAGTAAGATAGCAAATATGAACATGAAAAAAATAAAGACTAATTCCTCTTTTGCAGAATAAAGAGGAAGAGCTGAGAAAGGCCAACTCTGACGGTAAGTATTTTCCCATTAAATATCTCTGTTATAAAAAAAAAAAAGTTCTCTATAAGTGTCTGTGTGTGTTTGTGTGTGGTTGATGGCCCCGCCCCTCCCTCAGCCTGGTTGTGCCAGAGGTTTCTTCATGTAAAAAGGACTTTTTCCTTCCCGCTGTTGTCAAAGTGCATAGGTGGTCATATGAATGTTGGATTTTTCTCTGTATGTATTATTATAGGGTCTACCTTACAATATAAAGCACCTTGAGGTGACTGTTGTGATTTAGCGCTGTATAAATGAAATTGTTTTTTAGGTTAATTCTTTAACAGAACCTTTGAACTTAGTTTTTCATATAGTTTTATAAATTTTGCTTTTTTCCCTCCATCACTCTTCTTGTTTTGTTTGAGTCATCAGTACTAATCTTTCTTTTAAGGTCTGCCCTTTAATTAGGCTGTAGGATTCACATAATATCCATAATATTTACTTCTACTTCTTTTACTGTCCTGTCACTGTCCCTCAGGTGCTATCCTTGACAAACCTGAACCACCTCCCACATACATGAAGCCCAGAACTATGTCTACTTCATCAGGTATCAATATTTCCTTGCTCATTTCTACATATAAATCATAATACCAATCTATAGCTTTGCAGAACCAGTCCAGCGAAACAGCACAGTATTGCTGTGTGGGACAGTACACCAATATGAATAGGTCCACTTCTGAAAACAGCCTTGAACACGGTTTACGCAGTTACTGAGCTTTTTCAATAATAAAATAAAAATAAAATATAAAAATGAATTATTCTTTAGGATGAAAGAGGTTCAGAGGAAATCCATGTACCGTTTGTTGCCAGTGATGATCGCCCAGTTTTCACGTCTTTTGTAAAAAATTGAAATATGCATCTTTAACACTTGTCAGCTATTACAGGACCCCAGCACACAGTCACTCACTGCCACTGTTTTGTGACCCTTTGGGACATTTGTCTCTGTCCCCGTGCACACATCTAACCTCCATGAATATTGCCTCCAACAACACTCCTGGCCAAACCAGGTTTTGGTGGACTAAGGTCTGCGTGTATCCTGAGTCTACCATAGCCTGCCGTGTACCCCCTTGGCACCTTACCAGAACGCTGTACATGAGTCATCTGCTCACGCTGTGCCGCTGCCTGCTCCTGGTGCATTTGAGCCAGGACATGCTTCTGCTGCAATGGCAATGGGTCTAACATCATGTGTTTGGATGTTGGGTACCACTGTAACCATTTTCAGCTGTTACAGGGACCCAGCATGCACTAGGGTCAGGGACGTGCACAAACGACGTAGCTCAAGTGTTTTTATTTACAGAGTGAACTTGTTTACACAGTTTGTCTGCCCTGCTCTCCAGCCCAGCATCAGCTTGTACCTCCCTTCCACAGGTGCCGGCGTGCTACTGAAATAATAGAAGCAGGATTAAACAATCATTGTGAGCTGTGTCTGCCAGCCTCCCCTGGCACAGCCCCTGAACCCACTGCACCAACTCTCCCCTGTAGCCGAACAACAGACCATACCCCACAGTGCTTTATAACAACATTTAACATGGTCTGGATATCATATACTCTTTGTAAACAGCAAAGTTTAGTCTTTGCAGGTTTTAGTTTGGGTGAACATAGGACACTGAACAGTGAGTGGTATCATTAACATGTCTTCTGTAGTGTAACCAGCCTTATGTATCTAGGCCTGTGAGATAAGAACACAGGACATTCTGTAGTAGTATGCCATGATTTCTGTGTATAATCTACATCCTTTTAAACATCTGTCCAAACTGTGGACACTTACCGGGACACCCTGCACTGTCCCTTTCACCCTGCTTCGCAGCTGATCCCAGGCATCCGATGAGATCTCTGCACCCCGCTCGACCAGATCCTCTCCTTCACCCAAAGCCCGCCCTCCCAGAGCGTCCCACTGGCCCCCTGCCACCCAAACCTGCCATCTCAGCCAGACCTCCTCTCTCCACGCTGGCTGCTGCAGGAGGAGGAGCTCGTCCCTCTTCTGCTCCTCCTTCCAGCAGCTCAGTGGAGCTGCTGGAAGGAGGCAGGCCAGAGGAGACTACCAGACAGGTAATATATTTAATTTAATTTAATATTTTATTATATACTGTCTCAGTAAGTCTGCTTCTGTGGTCAACACTCGACCTTAAACAAAAGATCATAGCAACAAAAAAGAACAACAAGCAAGAAGAAAAAACAAAACAGTTGAATTAAAAAAGTGCTTTTTTGTGGTTGTGACATAAAATTGTCAAATAAAAAATGTGATGACCTCAGATTACAGAAACATGAGTCTAGATGGTGACTATAATAATGACTAACCAGAACAGGAATCACAGCTGGTTCATCTAATGTTTTCTTTGGTTTGAGTGGAGATGCTGACACGGAGAGTTTAAAACATTCGTCTTTTTCCAGTGGATGACTTTTCAGCTGGTGGAATAAATTTATGTCACTGCTACCTTTGCGGCAATAGTTTTACGGCATGTTTTGCAAATTACTGCATTTTGTTCACCATCCTCCTCGTGAAAGTTTAAACCATATTTCGTGCTTACAAAACTAACTGAACTATGTTTTCTACCCATTTAGAACAGTAAATGAGTTTTCACTTTGATAGACCTAGGTGATGATTCCCATAGACCTAGATCTATGGGAATCATCACCTAGGTCCTAGGTGATGATTCACATTCATGTTGTTCCGTTGAGAGGAAAAACCCTTTATGTGAAACACCTTTTTATCTGATCATATTTGACATTCTGAAAACGAGGGACCGCATCTAAAAATAGCTGTTCAAATCAATGGTGGCATACAGAGAAAAAATTGTGTCAATGAACATCTTCTGATTGTTATTCCTAGAATGGAAGTGAGGAGGGTTTCCACGGTGCAACATCCACCGTGTCCTCTAGAAAGGAGCTACATCCTTCAGTCCCATCTGCCTGGAGGAGTCCCAGCACACAGGATCGCGCTGAAAAAGCACAATCAGTGACAGAGGGTATGTCTTACCTGTCTTATTAACAGAAATGTATCTAACTTATGGTGATTCTTACACAACTTTCAGTGTTTTTAATGAGAAATCAGCTCTGGGATCTAAGTCAGCGTAAATAAATGATTGTGTGTGTTTTCAGAGAGTCTTCCTAAGCCACGTCAACACATGAAGCCTCCTCCACAGCGCAGAGCTGTGTCTGTCCATGAGGATACTTTAGCCATGACACAAGGTGAGGCTTTGGGCCAGCGTTTGATGAAACCATGACAAAAGTAATGCTAGAAACAGCGAATCCCAAAAATGGTAAAGTGAAAATGATCAAAGTGTGACTAAAATCAAAAAAAGATTATAAAAATAAATTCCTCAATGTTGTTGGAACATGACATTGTATGGACTTGTGTTGTGTTGTATTGACTCATTCCACTCCCACGATATTTGTGGCCAATCCTCGCTGAAAGATTTACCAGACAGCGGAAAAGTAATGGGTCGACTTTACTGTTTAGGACACAACATTAATGTGACAAATCGATACTACTGGAACTTCTCTGGCCACAGTGTAGATGTCCACGTCAACAACTTCAATGAACAAGCGCATTGATAGTAGTTGTTTCTTGGTATACACTATTAAATGACATATCCTGAAGCTGCTAGAATTCATTGTAACATCTCAGGCTGATGTTACTCTGTGTGTCTCGTTTGTTGTGGGGCTGACATTTAGAGTTTGTTGTCATTTCAGTGTCTGGCTCCTCCAGTCCGCATGTCAAAGATACTGAACTGCCAGTTGCTGTGATCTAAACAGAGTGTGTGTGTGAATGCTAGGTGAGGCTTAGGAAAAGGTCCTTGTATGAATGCTTGTGTGATGGTTTACGTGAGTAAAAAGTAGAAAGGTTGGTTGCCTGTGGTATTCTCCCACAACTTTCCCGGAGAAAGGGATCATTGGTGACTGACCCTTTTTTGTATCTCACACCCTTCTTTTTCAGAGCTGAAGGCAGTGTTACAGAGGTCACCCATCCGTTTCCGAGGCAACAGAAGTGACCTGCCATCCTGCACTGAAGATCCATCCAGTGGAGAAGAAGGACAGAGAGGTCTTCATAAGTCGTGCTCATAACTTAGCCTTCTTGGCCTACCCTTTTCATTCTTTGTTTTACTTATTAATCTGTATCATTCACCTTCACAGCCAGTGAAATGGGAAGGGAGACTGATAAAGATAAGATGGGCACTCCCCAGAAGGAGGAGCTGCAGGAAAGACGAGGAAGAATGGGAGGTGAAAGCACAGCACCCGAAACCAAGCACCCCCATCCAGGAAAGGGCGAAAGCCCGGGCTCAGGGTGTCCTTCCTTTACAGCTCAAGTTCTACATGAAGCAGATGCACCCCAGTTTTCCAGCCCTGCATTTGACAAAGCTTTACCCACCCAAGAGAGGCTTCCACCGCAGACCCAAACACTGGAGAAGTGTCCAGTGATTCCCCCACCCAAAAATAGCACTAGCATAGCCCCAGCATTGCCCCAAACTCTAGATAAATTACTAGTCTCCCCAGCACCTCGAGAAAAGACCCTCAGCACAATTCCAGTCGCGTCTGGATATTCAGATGCCCCCCAAGTAAGTCCTACATCCCACAAGAAGAAGGTCCCCAGCACAGCGAATCTGAGAAACAGCACACCAGAGAAAGAGACCGTCTCTAAACATCACACGGTGAAGGCAGAGGCAGCAGACCAAAGAACTGAGCCCCCTCTGTCTGAATAGCATCCACAGACTTACCTGAGCAGAAAACACATACCTGGAAGATTTAGGAGGGAGAGGTCTGAGACATCACTGAGATCTGGAACTGAGGGGGTATCAGAGTAGTGTGAGTGTTTAAGTGCAGCAGATTAGTAGAAAATCACAGTCACTAGACCTTTGTTTGTTTGTTCTTGTGGAGCCATTACTTTGAAAAATCCCATTAACCACTTGATTTTTAAAATTGGTCTGGTCTGTCATGGCTGCCATGGTAAATTTCAGAAATTGTATTTTGACATTCAAAACACTGAACAACACTTTGTGGGGAACTGCTGCCGTTTTTTAACACAACTGAAGTATTAAACAGTTAATATTAATAATAAATGTTACCCAGGCGCACATTAACTTAAGCTGTTTAAGCTTGTTTCTTAGCAATAACCTGCCATCTTTTATCATATCAGATTAGGTATAACCAGCTGTTTTGTTAATGCAGCACCTTCATTATAAGAATAATATTTAATCTTGCTCTAGATATTGGCAGTTAACCGTGTCGCACAGCAATCAGGCCTTTTAATCTCGCTATAATTGTTTTTCTAAATAAAGTATTTTCGTAAATAAATTAAGATGTCAACCTGTGTTTCTGAATGAATTAAAAGCTGTTGTGGACCTGACAGGGCAGACTATAAACCTATGTTTTTGTAGAATGTGGTGCGTTACTGTAGATTAAACAGAATATAGTGTTTAAGACACCAGCTCAACCCTAAACTTGTGCCGTGGTAATCCTGGTTCCTCGTCACACGGATGAGGGACAAAAAATGTTACTGCCAGGATGGAGAGCAGAGGTGAAGAAGTCAAGCAACAGCAAGAAGCTGTTTTAATCTATTCCTGTTTGTCTTCGTAAAAGGAGGCTTTATTTATCTATTTATTTATTATTACTTTTTCGTTTTGATTTCTTTGAAGGAGGCAGTAGGGGTACAGTTTGCTTGCCTTTCTGTAAAAGTCACTAAATGCCAGCGAGTGGTTAACACGTTCACCTTACACATGAAAGATCCCAAAACCCAGCTTCTGGAGTACTCCTAGTGCTGGTCGCATCAGTGGGGTGCGTAAGGTACAAAGAGAATGATTTTAAACCTCAAAGATCAACTTTTACATGCTCAAACATGCGTGGTTTGATAATAAGTTGTCCTCGTCTCAAAATGTGACGTTTCCCACCACAGTCAGCATTTTGAAACTTCAAATGGCTAATGGGATTCCTCAAAAGTGTAATCATACATGAGTATATCTGCACATTTTGGTACTTGTATCCAATTGTGAATGATTTTACTTGCACTATTGTACTCTCCTGTAGAATCGCTCTCATGCCTGCAGTGTTCTCGTTAAACGTGTGAGAACCACAGGTATGGTACACCCAGACGGTATGGACTTTTCCTGTGTGCTAGCTTCTGTATAGTTGGTGCATTTATTCTGTGGGGTGATTTTTTTTTATTTATATTAATTATATATATATACAGTGAAACCACATGAATTAAATTGCTGGGTTGAGATTGCAATCTGTGCAAATTTACCCCCAAGATTAAATGTACTGACCGTTAGCTGTAGCTCGCTGGACACATATCCACCAACCACGTGTCTGCTGAGTGTATCAGTGTGTCGACAGCTCATCTGATGTCAAAAATGATCGTGCAGTTCATCTTGTTAATTTGCTGCACACTCGTTATTTTTTAATCACACCCATCCTTGCATTGAACAATATGCAACTGTGCCACCTAAAACGTTCATTACCATCAACCTGCACACATCATTAAGAGTCTAACATGAGCTTCATCAGCTAAGGGACGGAAATCTTTCCACAAAAAAACATTAAATTAGTTAACAATGCATTTCTGATCACACCTGGTTTGATTACACCATGTCAGGCACATTATTAACAACTACTCGTTATGATTTCACAGTGCAGTACAAACTCCATGCTGATAGCAGATGTTTTTTCACTTTGCATTTTTGATTTTCTCCCCTTCTACAAGATGACTAGGCTTCTGGAAACGACATTTGTACTTTATATCTAATTGTGACTAAGGTTATTTAGAGACCTAATTAATTCATTTAACTTGGTCTCACTGTGAAGTCTGAGTCCAGGCAAAGGTTGGTTAGGTTGCCTTATGTCAGTCAAAGTAACATATTCTGGATTATGCCAAGGGGGAAAAGTAATTAGTCACTAATACCACTGAACTCCTGTCGATTAATATCCCATATTGCATGTCCCTCTTTTTTGTTTTTAGAAGTGGAGGGGGGTTCCTCATTAGAGGCCTCCACCACGAAGCAGGATTTGGGGTTAGTGAGGTCGGTTTAATCCGTGGGTTTGCAGTGTGCCATGGTGCTCCATTCCTTACTGGGGTACGTCAGCATGTTAACGTCTGCAAGCCAAACATGGGTTGGTTATTTCCAAGAAAAGATATCCAGGCTATAAAACATCGTTTTCATATTTGTTCTTTGCTTACTTTACTAACGATCACAGAAAGAATAGGGTTACAACTTTCTCATGCAGCATAAGAATACATTTAAGCAGCATGTCTACATAAAAAGCAATTGTATAGTCAGATCTACACGTGCCTTAATGAAAAGGCAGTGTTATTCATGATGAAGGCAGCTTATTAAGTCAGAGTTTCCCTTCAGAAGCAGTTTTTTAGTTTGGGTTATATTTGTAAAATCCTCATATTTTTTTCTGGTTGTAGTTTGCTTGACATAAGTAAGCAACTCTACAACACCTTTGTTATGAACACTCATGAAGAGGGTTCATTTGCAGAGTTGATCTTTATGACAATACTTAATGTGATCATTATTGTTAAGCTTAGTTTCAGCTATGGCCATGCTAGGGTTGGAGGCCTCAGAGCCACCAAGCTGATTGCATCTGTGTCCAGTCAGCTTATGGTCAAGCCTTTCAAATGGTCTCTTTGAGGATGTGCACCAGGTCTGTAACCACGTGCAGTCAGTTTCATCTTCAGAGTGACTTTGGTCCATTAAGACAGTGAGAAAAAGGCAATAAGATAAAAGTCATAATCAGCTGGGGTCAAGTTAGTAATAATATAATATTACCTGTTATAAACTGGCAAAAATTGCAAATCTGTTTGCTTAGTGTTGCAAATTTCTTGCCGTCAGAGAAGTTGTGCAATACATAAGGCAAGGATGGTGCTGGGCACTTGGGAGCGCAGACATAATACATGATGACATGAGGTGTGGTCCAGCTTAAACAGTCAACGTGATAAGCAGTTCGTGGATTGTGCAGAATCCACATACAGCAAATCCAACTCTCAGCCACAGACTCAGTGAATAAATGTGGCCAATTTATATATTTATGAGCAAACAAAGATGCAGCAGCTATTTTATTTCAGCAATGAGCAGAATTTTACCATGAGCGGTGGAAATTTGCAGTTCAAAAGTGAGGTATCAAGTAATGTATTAACAAATATGATACAGTGTAAAAGCAGGTCTGAAAACAAAAGAAACAGGAATGAAGAGACTAAAGAAGAATCAATGAGATTGTTTTAAGAGTGAGCTCTTCTGATAGAACTGTGTATGTGGGCCCTGAGGACGGACACTCAGGGGTGTGCAGGGTTTAACTAGAACAAATGGTTCATTACAAACTATTTAAACCTGAAATCTATGCATGGCAGCGGAAATGTGTGATGTAACGATCACAAAACATTCCCGATCCATCTGTGTTAATGAAGATACTGTTTCTGTTTCACTCCCTTGGTTTTTCTGCAGACTCTGTTAGATTCTAGGTTCTTACTAACGTCAGTATTTTGTATTGTAACATTCATACATTGATCTAGCACACTAATGCAGTTCCAAAAGCTGGATTTTCAACAGATGTGTTATCATATATTAATATGTAATAGCACCTGTCATGCAAAGTGTGCACACTGCAGAGAAACAAAATGCGAGATGTTTTGATCGTTTACTCATCTCTGTGTGAAAATGTGACTGAAACACCGGGACGCAGGAATACATGGGGCTTGGCTCTCGACGCTCAGAATGACAACTGAGTGAGGATCTGCAGGACAGAGCCAACGTTCTGGCACGTGGCTCACGGCGTTAAGCCATCCACCCGTGCTGATTGTGCACTTATTCTGATAACATCGCCCCAAATAAATGAACACTCATAGCAGCAGCTATCACACAGATATCAGACGTGTTGTCCTGGCATTAAATTCAACACAGATTGCAGTGAAATGGGAGCCATAAACGTGACTAAATCAGGTTTGTGTTAATCGTTAGATTATGTTTCCACTTGGTGGAGCAGACGAGTTTGTCTGAGTGTGACTGCAGTCGTTGCAAGTCAGTCTGCCGTTGTGTAGAGACAGGTTGCCTCCCACCAGGCGACCTGTGCCTTGTGACTGAGACAAGGGTGCTGTATGTTCAACTTCACAGCAACTACTTTCAAATGGTTGCCGTCACTCAGCAAGTGTGTTTTTCTGCTCACAAAATGGCCATCCTGTTTTTATTCTAGTCTGACTCAGGCTTAAGCCCAACAACAAAGAACTAACTTTGGGTTTGTCTAAATTGTTTTGTATGTTTGTGATTTTAATATATTTCATTACTAAGTAACTAAGCACAAGAATTGAATCCTTTACACGTCTATGTCTCTCCAGTGCTCAGCTGTGATGGAGGGTCTGGAGGTGAAAACGTTAACCACATCTATTCCTATTGTTTTTCCCCTTCCCATACAGTGCACAAAGCAACACGTGACGTCTGTGCAGGACCTCAGCAGTGCCCAGTGAAAACTGCTTGGCATTTTGAAATGTTGCTATGAGTTACAAACATTAATTCTTTGATTTGTCCTCCAAAAGAAAAGAATATGAGTTGGATTTCCTCAGAGACTATAAGTGTTCAAGGTCATTTAAAATCAAAACAATTTTTTTTTTTTTGCAGTGTTTACATACAACTGTCATGCCCACTTTCCTTTTCATTTGTCATGTAGGATAGCTGAAATTCTTCTTTAACAGCATTCAATCAGGAGTACAGCACAAGGCCCTTTGGTCCAGTACAAGTAAAGTTTAACCTCTTGAGGTCCATCAGGTGGTGCTATATTTAGAACTTGGGATTAAGTTCACAATAGAACAACAGTAAGTTCATACGTTTGCAAGAGATTTGAAAGTTAATATCTTCCTGTTTCTGAAATTATGTTTGTCCACTTGGCTAAAACGCCACCTAATGCTAACCCTGTGAGGTTTACAGGTGAGCTGACCTGAGCTGTTCACAGTTTGGCATAATACGATGAATTGTACTGATTTTTTAAAAGAAATTCTAGTTGTACACGTATCTCCAAACAGGTGGCAAACGCATTCACATTCATATGCACTAAAAATGATTACTTTTATTTTAGTCTCTTTTTTTAATTTCCTTTTTGCCTTGTTTTCACGTTAAGCCTTTTTATAATCTTCAGCTGAATACATGGAACACTAAAGCTCTGCTCACTCATTTTTGTGGGATCACATGAATATATTCGTATATCCATCCAATCACTCCTTTAGTCAGCTAAATAATTTTCCTCAGAGTCACTGGATTAAAAACAAAACTATATAATCATGTTGTGTTTCTCTCAGGGTGGTTGTGGTGAATGGGGTGTGTGTTTTATAAGAGCAGACCTCAGTTCATCTCCCTGTGATGTCTGACCTGAGCCTTCATCTTATCCTGGAGGAGAGTTTATTTTCTACCTTCATTGTTATTTTTGCCTTGCACGCACAGAATATGTACAAAAATACATAAAGCAAACACAAAGTTATAAACAGAGTGTGAACCTATACTTGTTAAGATTATTAAAAAGTTAACTGAGTTGTGTGATAATTTTGTACTTTGTAAAACTGACTCAGTTGTTTGATGTCACTGGTCTCTGTGAAGAGTTTGTGCACCTTTCTTGTCTTGTCTCTTTTAAACCTTTCTCTTCCTGTTAAAGGGGATTTTTTTCCTCTACACTGTTGCCAAATGTTGCTCATAGAGCCTGATTGAATTGTTGAGGTTCTCCCTCTTAATCATCTAAGGCAGGGGTCCCCAATCCTAGTCCTCAAGGGCCCTGTCTCTGCAGGTTTTAGATGTGTCCTTGATCCATCACAGCTGATTTAAATGGATAAATTACCTTTTCAACATGTCTTGAGGTTCTCCAGAGGCCTGGGAATGAACAAATCATTTGATTCAGGTATGCTGACCCAGGGTGAGATCTAAAACCCGCAGGGACACCGGCCCTCGAGGACTGGTATTGGGGACCCCTGGTCTAAAATATTTGCCTTACAATATAAAGTGCCGTGAAACAGCTGTTGTAGCAGACTGGCACAATATAAATAAAACTGATTAACAGTAAATTAGGAAAAAGCAGAATTAGCTGTTAAAAGGTTTAACAGGCAAAGAGAACAAAAAGCTGCGTCACAATCTCAACAAGTAAAATTTGAACAGCATTTAATGTTGTTCCAGTGTTTTTAGAGATTCGGCTGCACTATAGAATAAAAGTTAAGGTTTCGCTGGGAGAAAACTGTCTTGAAATAGAATTTTTAAACAGGCATTTAAAAATATGCTAAATGTCATTTTCAGCTCTCCAACTTTCATTCTTGGATTCTGTTGAAGAAGGTTTGCAGGATTCACAGTTTGATTGTTATCTCACATAGTGCACTGTTCATCAGTGAAGCTTAGTATTAATATGGACTCTACAACTGTCATGGCAGAGCTTGACACCAAGGCTCTGGTTTCCAATGAATCTGCCTAATACCAGCAATATTCTTACCTAATTTAAAGCTGAATGATCTCCCTTTCAGTGTAGTCTCCTTGTGTTCTTGCACTTGTGCTCACCCTGGCTCAGTTGCAGGGGAGGAGTGGGGCTCAAGGGGACAGTGCTAAGGAGGTGTGAGGGACAGATGGCGGTTATTTAACTAATGAGGTTTCTCCCTTAATATATAGAGAAGCCGGAGCCCTAAGGAGGGGAGTGTGTGCTGGAGACAGTCGGTAGACTGGGTGCTGAACCATACGAGCGTCACACGTGTCATATTGCAACAAACACTCCTCAAATGTGATACAGCATAGCAGTATGTTGGGTCAATCTTTACAATTAGTTCGTTTTATTAAATTTCAGCTGCTTTAATAAAAATTTAATACTTTCATTTACCAAATATGTGGATATTTTCTTACTTTTAGAAGAAAGATAAGTAGAGCTCTAGAGCAAAGAGCAACAGAGCAAAAAAAAAAAAAAAATAGCAGGAGTACAGAAGCTGCTCAGTGTTGTTCAGTCAGTCCCGGACACCAAAGAAAACTAAGGAACTAAGAAGCAGACACATAGATGACAAAACTCAGAAGCAATGGGAAATAATACTAAACTCAATACGAAATAATAGAGAACTAGAACCTACAAATAACACCAAAATCCTATAAATAAATCATGAACCTACAAAATTCTAAACACTGGCTCCACCGGACCTCCAGCGCTGGAACGGTTCGCAGCCGAGTGTGAAGCAGCGGGACTGAGGATCAGCGCCTCCAAATCTGAGGCCATGGTTCTCAGCCGGAAAAGGGTGGAGTGCCCACTCTGGGTTGGGGACGAGTTCCTGCCCCGAGCAGAGTAGTTTAAGTATCTCGAGGTCTTGTTCACGAGTGATGGGAGAAAGGAGCTGGAGATCAACAGATGGATTGGTGCTGCGGCTGCAGTGATGCGGCCGCTGCACTGGTCCATCATGGTGAAGAGAGGGCTGAGCGTAAAAGCAAAGCTCTCGATTTACCGGTCGCTCTACGCCCCTACCCTCACCTGTGGTCATGAGCTGTGGGTAGTGACTGAAAGAACGAGATTGCGGATACAGGCGGCGGAAATTAGCTTCTTCTGAAGGGTGGCCGGCCTCTCCCTTAGAGATAGGGTCAGAAATTCAGCTATCCAGGGAGGGCTCAGAGTAGAGCCGCTGCTCCTCCACATTGAAAGGAGCCAGCCGAGGTGGTTCGGGCATCTGACAAGGATGCTTCCTGGGCGTCTCCTGGGTGAGGTGTTCCGGGCATGTTCCACTGGGAGGAGGCCCCGGGGCAGACCCAGGACACACTGGAGAGATTGGCTGGCCTGGGAACTCCTTGGAATTCCCCAGGACAAGAGAAGGTGGCTAGAAAGAGGGAGGTCTGGGCTTCTCTGCTTAGGTTGCTGCCCCTGCAACCCAGCCCCGGATAAAGCGGAAGAAGATGGATGGATGGATGGATTAAAGAATTGGTTTTGGTTTAGAATTTATTGACATACTCACATAATACTGTATTATAAAATAAGTGCGCACATTTTAGTTTACACTGTCATGTATGTATGATTTAAATCTCTTTGTTTTCCTATGCTTGACTTTCCTTCACTGCTCGATCCATCACAGAGGTGTACAACCCAAAGAACACCATCCCCACAGGGAAGCACAGTCGTGCAGGTATTATTTGTGGCTGCATCAGTTCATCTGGAACTGGGAATCTTATGAGAGCAGAAGGACTAATGAAGAAAAAAGGATATGAGAAGATTTGAAATAACAACTCAAGCAGTCAGCAACAAAACTGGTTCTAGGTCATCACTTTATCTTCCAACATGACAGAAACCCAAAACATACATCCCTCCTGGTGAAGAACGATCTCCAGAAGACCAAAGTGAATTATTGACTGGCTTGCACAAATCCTGATTTGAACCCTATTAAAAAAATCTGTGGGGTAAACTGAAGACCAAGGTCCATGCCAGAAGACCATCAAACCTTCGAGGAGCCAGGGAGATTAGTCAAAGAAGAATGGGCTGGGATTTATCAGGAGACGTGTGAGACTTGCTGAAAACTACAACAAATGACTGCAGACTGTTATCCAGCAAAAACAGTACACAACCAACTATTAGCATGAGGAGGGCTAATCATTTTGACCCTGGTAGTTTTGTTTCTAAAATAACGTGCATCCATTATAAGACATTTGGAAAAAGCTGTGTTACAAATAACTTGTCCTGTTTAACAGCTCTTGGGAAATACTTTTGAAATTTTCATAGTACGACTAATCATCTGTCCTCATCTGTGGCTGTTGGAACAAACGTAGAATATAAACATGGAAACAAAAAAATGTAAAGAAATAAAAGAAAAGCATCAGCAGCACCGTGCTTAACAGTGAACAAAGACTGGTTTTATTGTTTCTTGCTTACAATGAACCCTGGACGAAATCATATTGTTTATACTGTGTATAGCACACAATGCCTCTCCATGCCTGAGTCTGACACAGGAAGACATACATCCAGGTTGGCACCCAGCATCGTCTGCACCCTCTCTTTGTACCCCCTTCACCATCTTCCTGAGCAGTCATTTAAACTATCTCCTCCCTCTTTTTTCACTTGAAATTATCACAATAACCACAACAGAATGAAGATGTGAGAACTTTTGGTCATTTAAACACATTTAATGTAGTTTGCAGCCCATGATAAAATTATCAGCTATACAAGAACAATAGAAAGGACATTTAGTGTTCCAGACTACACTCTGCATTAGAATACGTCACCTTTAACTGATAGGATAATGTCTGCAGTTCATTTCAAGTCTAAAAATAAAATATCTGAAGGACATTATCAAAACGAATAGCCACCTAAATTTTTTTCAAAAATATAGCTGATTCCACCGACACAAAAATTGAACAGCTGCTCTTTGACTTTCACGCGTGGCGATGCTACTGCTCTAAAGAAAGAACCGATACATGGTCTTCTCACAGAGAGCCAGAGCGTGCCACAACGTTCGGCTTCAAACAACACAGACTAGTTTTAATTGTGAAGATAATTTTTCTGCAACAGGTCTCTTGATTGTCATGAATAGCACTAACTAGGATGGAGGTTCTGGAAAATATGTGATTTAAATTTATATCAAATTCCGTCACCTTTGCACTTTGAAGTATTTGCAGGAGACCTCACAATGTCAACAAATCAACTGCAAGAAATCATGGACCCTTTGTACATGTAGAGGTTCTAGCAGAGCCCGGCTCAGGGAAAGGCAACAGTGGATGGGAATGAGACTGCAGATAGCACGTTGTGTCCTGTAAGAAACGCCTACTCCAAAAACATTACCCTACGCTGAAAACAACAGTCACAATGTGGAACCCACTATTTGTCAGAAAAACGATTTCAACTTTATTCAGAACTATTACAGGGAACCATGCTTTGTCACGACAGTAATATTTTTGAGGTGGACAACGGTTATATTTTCTTTGGCCGACATCTGCAGGTCTTCAGTTTGGTTGATTGATTGAAACAAACTTATAATGACTGAGATGAAATGTGTTTTTCAGCCCTGAAAGTTTCATGTGGCTAGTTATTTTACTTATGAACGCTCAAAAATATATTTATGGCTGGAAAAATGCTGGAAAAACATGAAGTCAAAATTCGAACCGTCCTTATGTACTTTTTTTTTTCATGGCTTACTGCACAAAAGTCCACTGACTATGATGGGTTCAGATGGGTCCTGCTAGGAATAAGAAGGAAGATCGTTCTTTGATATTTAGGAACCGGCTAAAATAGAAATTGTATCCTTAAATTTGATCCCTAAAAAAAATAAAACAGTAAAACCTACTTTTAAAGCATTTGTCATTTCATATTCATCCCACATATTTCTTCATTTTTTCTGTATCATCTGCCTCCATCTCACCTAGTATCCTTCTCTGTCTTCTCATGTCTTCCTCCGCTACATCCATGAACCTCTTCTGAGCTTTTTGCTTTTGTTTCGCATCCTTTGTTCAATAGATCTACTCTCTTCCTTCTGGTCATGTCAAAACCATCCCAGCCTCGTCTCTCTTACATTGTTTCCAAAAAACTAACTAACTATTATTTTCTGATCTTGTCCATCCTGGTCACTGCCAACACCCCTGACACTCATGTCCACTCACTCCACCCTGTCTTGACCGTCTTCTTCGCATACACTGTTGTTTGCTTTGGAGTGTTTATCCCAATTATTTAAACTCATTTACCTTTAGTATCTCTGCTCCTAGCAGGATCACTGTTACACCTGTCTCCCTCACATTCACTTATCTCCTCTCAGCCTAGCTTCAACAACTCTTTCCCATATCTTCATTCTATGGTGGCCAACCTGTACTTACTACAGCTCTGCACACCACCCTTGTTATCAGGACTTGTATGCTTCTTGTCCATCCCTCAGGCATCCTACCACGACCCAGGGTTGTGTTAAATAGTCCACTGCGCTCTCTCCCAGACATCTCCATACCTCCACAGGTATGTTATCTGCACCTTTCTATGCTTCGTCCTCTTCATAGCTGCCCTTTCCTTCCTCCTTGCTACACTTCCTGATTCACCAACTGCCTTCTGTCTTTTCTCTCTCATTTTCTTCACTGATGAGCTTCTCAAGCACTCGGTCCTCAACACGTTCTCTTCATTACATTTCCATTTATATTCTTACTCATACAAACCTGCTGCATATCTTTTCTAACTCAGTCTGTTCAAATACCCTTCTGCCAGGTTCCCTCATCACTACAGCTGTGCTTTCCCAGTCATCTAGCAACGCTTCCTACCACTCAGAACCTGTATCAACTCAACCTTGAACGCTGCGCAGCATTCTTCCTTCTTCACCTTTACCACTTTACCCTCTCCCCTGCCTTCACTCCCTTCCTGTTGATCATGTCCAAAGCTATGCTACATACTACCGTCAGAGGCTGGCTAGCTACATTCTCCCCTGACATCTTTCCCAGATATAAAGTGTTTAAAGAATTTTCTTTTCCACTCGTTGTCGTTTAAGTGCTTCATAACACAACCTAGTAATTACATTTTTATATTTTAATGAACACAAATATCTTGGATGAATAAAGCTATTCCTATAACAATATAACTCCTTGTAAAATTATCTGAATTATGTCATTGAGTTTATTGATGCAAAGCTGTGTTTTTGACATTTACTAAACAAATTAAAATGTTCTTTCCCCTGCAATTAAAATGCAACAAAATTATATACTTATGATACGTGAATTGTTTAAATAGTGACACAAATGTTTTAGGATTGTCGTGGATGGAATTTGTTTCCTTCTTCAGTTTTCGTCCTCACTGTCTACATTAGGAGGTTCTTGCGACTGGATCAATGGCTTCTTGGCCACTTTATGGAGATCCTCTGTAGTCATCTCTGTCATTGTCCCGTCCATACCGAGCTGCATGGGCTGGATCAAACGGTTTCTGTAGAAGAAGCATTATAAACAGTGGGTAAGTACTGAAAACATCACCAATTTTCTAAGTAAATATATTTCTAAAAATGCTTTGGACATGAAATTCTCACTAGATGTTGGTAACAACATATCCAATCCACACATGCAAAGGGAAACCACAGATGTCCATATATTGTGTGTAACAATGAAAAAATGATGCAGGGAAAAAGTATTAAACAAGTTTACTAAAATGTATTTGATCTGTTCAAAAGCCTTTGATGGTGATAACATCTTCAGGTATGGAACAACTAGTCATCTGTATTGTTCAGGTGTGATTTTGGCCCATATCTCCACTTTCAGATCCTGAAAGTTGTGTGGGCCCGGTCTATAAACTCTGAGCTTTAGTTCTTTCCATAGATCTTCGGTTGGATTCAGGCAATTCTAGCAGCTTTTTTCCCCCTTTCTCTGAAGCCAGTTGAGAGTTTCCTCGGCTGTGTGTTTGGGATCTTTGTCTTGCATCCTGGAAGATGGCAGTTTGTTTGTTTTTTAATCAAGAATGTCTTAGTACATTTTTCCTTTTATCAATCCTTCAGTTATATGAAGCGTGCCAGTGTCACACCATGTTGTTCCCACCTCCAAACTTCACTGTTAGTATATTTGGGGTAATATGCAGTGTCTCATGACCTCCAAACATGGTGCGTTTTATGGCTCTCAGTATTCCCAGGCTCGTCTAAACGTTGTTCTGCGCTTCAACATGCTTTTTCTTCAGCTGTGGACTCTTACATGGGGAGCATGCATACAGGCCATGGCAGTTGAGTGCATCAGTTATTGTTTTCTCTGAAACAATTGTACCTGCTGATTCCAGGTCTTTCTGTAGCTCTCCACAAGTGCTCCTTGACTCTTGGGCAACTCTTCTGATAACTGTTTTTTTTTTTTTAACGCCTCTGTCTGAAATCTTCTGGGGAACACCTGGTTGTGGCTGGTTTATGGTAAAATGATGATCCTTCCACTTCCCAATTTTGGCCCCAACAGTGCTCATTGGAACCTTCAGTAGTTTAGAAATCCTTCTGTATCCAGAGCCATCAGTATGTTTCGCAACAATAAGGTTGCAAAGGTCTTAAGAGAGTTTAATGGTTTATCTATTGTTAGATGTTTCTTGTGTGACACTTTGGTAATGAGGCATTATTTTAGGCCATCAATTGGGAATGAACCAGCTGGTATTAATTTGCACTAACCGGCAGCATTGCTTTATAATTACTGATAGATTTCAGCTGGTGTCATGACTTTTCTTCATGTGTTCAATGCATTTCTCATTGTTACATATAACTGAATTGACGGACATCTGTTGTTTGGTTTCTGGTGCAACATCTGGTGCAAATGTCATGTCAAGTAATATATTTACTTAGAAGATTGGTGACATGTTCAACACGTATTTTACTTTGATGGTATTAATTACTAATAATGATTACAGCAAAATATTTTAGATATAAGTGTTTATCTCAACCAAATATATTACAGTGACCTGGTACTTTTTAGGCTTTTAAGAGCTGAACCTTTAAATATTAGACCGTAGCATTAAAGGCTTTAGTCATGAAGACAACAACTTGAACCATGCAGGTTACTTATGTGACTATGTGCGCTTTTATTGACCTTGACAGTTTGTCAAACATGTTGACCAACTTCATGGCTTCATATTCCTTTTGCTCTTCTGTCATTCCGTCCATGGGATTGGGCTGCTCCTCTTCTACAACTCCTGTTATTGGGTTTATTCTGCAGGAAAAAGAGAATATAAAATAAATTCATATCAAACAAACAAAGATGTAAAATGAAATTCAGCTGAGGTCTTCTGAATTCCACCCTGAGAAATATTTGCAACTAAAGTATGCTAAAGTTTCTGTAAACCTCGCTAGCCGGTCCAAGATGCGTCTGTCAGAAAAAACACTTCAAGGCTGCCAAGGGTCATATTTACTGAAGTGGCCATACTTCACTACTTCACTAATATTGATCGAGTATTGCACAACTTCCAAGCACCTGCAGCCTGTCATCTATTGTGTGCCTTCCTCATGTTTTTGTCTCTTATTTATTCTTGCTGTCCTACTATTTATATTTTTGTTCCATGCACAGTTGATGTGGAGCAGCCACAATTCTGTTGTACATGTACAATAACAATAAAAAGCTATTCTATCCTATTTTATTCCATTCTTTGTTTGTTTTGTATTATACCTTTACTAAACACCATATTATAAATCAGCGGTCCCCAACCTTTTTGTGCCATGGTTTGTTTAATGTCAGACAATATTTTCACAGACTGGTCTTTAAGGTGTTGCAGATAAATACAACAAAATAAAATGATACGACCAAGACAAAAACTGCGTATTTGGTAAATATAATAATGAATGTGAATTTACTTTGTAATTGTGTAACTTTATTAGTAGAATACTCCTGAAATGTGCCAATAAAATTGAAAGTAGCATCCTCCTATCTGCCCCTTAATGCTCCCTGGTTGCTATGGTAACGCGTAAATATTTATTTTAAAATAAAACACGCAACTACAACACAGGAAAAGACCCAGGGAAGCCGAGTTAACGATGAAACCCTTGAAAACCATCAATTTCACACCCGAGCCTCAACTCTCGCCCCGCCCCTTAGTAAACGACTCCGGTCCGTGGCCCCGGGGTTGGGGACCACTGTTATAAATGATACATACATACATCCCTATACATCCCCAGCCACATCAAACACTAGTCATTACTCATAGTCATCACTTAGTTGTAAATATGTTTCATCTCATGTCCTGTTTACTTGCTTCACTTCGCTGACTATCCCGCTTTTTCTTCGCCAACCTCTTCCTTTAAATACTTTCCTGTACTTCCTCATTCCACCACAAAGTCTCATTGTGTTCTTTTCTTATCCAGGACTAAGCAAGATACCTTCTTGGCGGTTTCTCTCATCACTACAGCAGTCCTTTCCCAGGCATCTAATAACTCTTCCCTACCACCCAGAGCCTGTTTCAACTTCTCACTGATCTCTATGTAATATTCTTCCTTCTTCAGTTTTCACCATTTAATCCTCACCTCTCTCTCTTCATACACTTCCTCTTCTTGATTTCACTCTAAAATGCCAATATGTGCCACTTCCTCTTCTTGATATGCGCTCTCCATAATCATTTCATACCTTTTTCCAAAATACACCACCACTATTTGTCCTTCAGCATTCCCCTCCTTAATGTCATACCTACCCAACTACTCTTCATCGCCTCTGTTCCCTTCACCTACATGTCCACTGAATACTGCTCCAATCACCGCTCTCTCCCTTCCTCCAGTGGGACACTCTCTACCACTTCATCCA
Organism: Hemichromis elongatus; assembly: GCA_015108515.1. Lineage (NCBI taxonomy): Eukaryota > Metazoa > Chordata > Actinopteri > Cichliformes > Cichlidae > Hemichromis > Hemichromis elongatus. The sequence goes on from VUQR01031923.1 coordinate 27,163, forward strand.
ACGTACTCCAGAATTCCTCTCTCTATTCTAACTGATATCCACCCCGTGCACATACGCTGACAACATCCAACACCCCCCACTTAGATTTCCAGCTTCAACTCATGATCCTCCTCAAGGTGTTAAAAATGCAAAGTAGAACTTTTGATAAGGTGCTGGCATAGTGTTGGTACAGTTGGTACTGACTGGGCTTTGGCCTCTCTGTACTCTTCTGTCTCAGAGTCCTCATCCTCAGAGTAGATTCCAGGGTCTTTACCTCCCCTAAGCAGTCCTCTGGCAGCTAGCAGACCTGCAGCATTACCGTATCCAGTGTACTTAATGAACCTTGAAACTTGAAAGAGAGCATATCACTGTTAGAGTGGCAGCATTCAAACACAATAAAAAGAGCAATGGCATTAGGATCATTCATGCACTTGATGACCTCAGAATAAGATGGTATTTTTTGTCCAAGCATATCCAGTAAAGAGATGCTTCATACTATAAAAAGCTGCCCTTCGAAGTCTATCGGAGTTTGAATTTGACTCTTTTTAAGTCACCTTAATTTTTCCAGCCAGCATTTATGAATCCTCATGACTTCATAAGTGCAGGAAATAGCTACATGCCATTTCAATGGCTGAACTTTAGTTTCTACTAAAAACTGCAACTAAATCAATTTTACACCCAAAAGTGTCTAAATCTTCCGAAACAAAACTTTATATATATTTACAGCGCTGTTAAAAAGTGTTTGACCCATTCCTGATTTCCTGTAACAAATCATCAAATAAATTTAAATATTAAATATTATTATTAGCCTCCTGGGACCAGGCGTCCACATATGTGGACATCACATTTTGGGTTGTCTAGACTAAAATACTAAATTGTGCTCTACAAGGGGCTGATATCCACTTACGAGGACATTATACTGACACTGTTCTATCGCAATTTTAAACAAATATATTCATATGTGCATCTCATTGTTCTCAGAAACAAAAATTAGGTAAAAAAAAAAAATCTGGTAATTCTTTGTTTTTACATTCATCGGGTCCCGATATGCCCAAATATCAAAGAGAAATTAAAAATGCATGCCATGGAAGAGTTCGGGTCTTAGGAGGTTAAATGAAGGTGTTCATAATTAAGGGGGGGGGGGGGGGGGGGGGGGAGGGGGCGCA
>VUQR01031925.1:0-27907 GCA_015108515.1 Hemichromis elongatus
TAATCCCACGAGGTGTGAAAACGGGTGTGGGTCTCAATCAGCCATGGTTTCAGGTGAACTCATTGTGAAACCTGGCCCCACCCTATCATGTGAATTCCAGAGGACAGATGGCCCAGGATGTGAGTGGGCGTTAAGGCGTCTGGGAAGGGATCTCAGAACTGGATTATAGATGGCAGACAGTTGGTGTCGTAAACCACCGCCTCGGTTCAAAGATGGCCGTTCACAGTGGACAAAGATGGCTTCTTTCACTCCTCTTTCAAACCATCTGTCTTCTCTGTCCAAAATGTGAACATTGGCATCCTCAAAAGAGTGACCTTTGTCCTTTAGATGCAGATGGACGGCAGAGTCTTGTCCCGTAGAGGTGGCTCTTCTATGCTGTGCCATGCGTTTATGCAATGGCTGTTTGGTCTCTCCAATGTAGAGGTCTGGGCATTCCTCGCTACACTGTACAGCATACACCACGTTGTTGAGTTTGTGTTTGGGAGTTTTGTCTTTGGGATGAACCAGTTTTTGCCTGAGTGTGTTGCTGGGTCTGAGGTAAACCGGGATGTCATGCTTGAAGACTCTCCTGAGTTTCTCTGATACGCCGGCTACATAGGGGATGACAATATTGTTGCATTTGTCTTTCTTATCCTCCTTCTCTGGTGTCTGATCTTCTTTTCTGTGTGTCTTTGCTGACTTAAGGCCCAGTTAGGATACCCACATGTTTTTAGAGCTTCCTTTACATGTGTGTGTTCCTTCTTTTTCCCTTCAGGCTTGGAGGGAACGTCTTCAAGCAACCTAAAGAAGTCCAGACGCCTTTTCCTTACAGCACCTTAGACATTAGGATTATAAAGTTTATGCATATTGAGTTAAAATGGACAGGAGTTGCTGAAGGCAACAAAAAAAGCACGCACATTCGGTTCTGCTCTTTTTCCATGTTTGCATTCGGCTTTTATCACTGACACACTCGGGAAGCGTCAGCTGCGTCCTGGAGATTCTAACTGGGTGGATATCTGCAGAAAGTCACACAAATGCAATTGTCTGCTGTTTTTTCTAACAATATCTCGATGGCACGCTCTTTGATCACACTTAGTGAAAGTGGAGAAGAACAGCAGAGATGATTGAACCCAAACCCAATTTCCTCACTCTGGGGGGAGCTGGGCAAAAAAGTTAATTCAACACGAAAGTCTGTTTCTTTGCACTGTTACTACAAAAAAGTATTTACTGCTAACATTTCGTCTATGAACCTTTTTTAAAGGAACGCAGTGCATAGTAAGTTAGGAGAGAAGAGGGACTGCTTGGCAGCTGAAGAGGTTTCTATAAATTGCTGGCAAAAAAAGGCCTAAACCTCACTTTAAACATAACTTAAATGGTCAGCAATGTACTGTAATTCATGCACGTGAAAAAAACTGTGTATCTTATTTCACATAACCATGCCCTACATTATGAGCCATGCAAGGATTCAGTCTCGGGGGAAACTGACCTTTGATCTGTAAATATTGCTCCCCAGCCTTTAGTTTGTTGCCTCTTTGTGTAAATAAAGCGGTCAAGGCAATCTGGCGACTGCTATGTAAAAATCTATGGCTTACAATCCCGGCTTTTAGGTTGTACAATGAAGGAAAACGAGGTCAGGTACAGAGAATTATGTGTTTACTCCAGTGAAGTGACAGAGAAGTTTAACGGTAAATTAATCTCTTCCCCCCCCCCAGATTGTTCTCTGTAGGCCTGCACTTGAAGCTCCACTTTGATGTGAAGCGTACACCTGCTGCAATCTGTATTTAATTCTGCAGCTCCCCAAGTTAATGAGTAACACAATGTGCTTTGAATTAGCACTTTGTAGCGGTTTCATTTAAAATGGGCTGCGTTATTAATGGACCTTTTCAACCATGTGTTTATGTTTCAGGAGTTTACAGAGACTGGAATGGCAAACTGAGTGCAGAGACAGTGAGGTATTTTCTTCATTATACCCACCTCAACCATATTCGTGACATTATTGAATGTTTGCCTCTGACTGAGGGTGTTTTTAGGGGCAGGAACTTGATTTATGGAAGTTCACTAATGACAAAAGTATGAGTGGCCACCATGTTAGAATGCGCACTGCCAAATAATGTTGCAAACACATTGAAAAAACTATTTTTGTTGTTGTTGTAAACTTTTCATTTTTTTTTACATTTATTTATTTTTTTGTAACCTAGAATTATTTAAATAATCAAAAGTATTCTAATATTGTATACATTTAAAAAGTGTAAGATAAACTCCAGATTGCCCTCAGTAAGCAAGCACTAATTCTCCCACTTTTTTTTTGTCTTACAGACAATTTTTATTAGTTTGTATCTATCTTATTTACAAGGAAGGGAGTTCATTTGAAATGACTTGGAAGCCCTTCCACTGTAGTTGTCACCCTGAAAGCTGTACATGCTAGTTAAAAGAAATTTAGCAAGCAGCATTTGGATGATATTGTAGCATAATCAATGTGAAATCGTGGATCAGTGGTTAAGGCTTGCGTTGCTGTAATGAGCATTTTTAAACACCACAGCCAACCTAAGAATTGTAGCTTCCTATGTCCACCTCTTTATGAGCCCAGCTTCCCAATCGTCCACTGGCTTCTTGCAGCAGGCTAACAAACCATGTCACAAACCTCAAGTCATCTTAGTCATCAAATTAGAGTTCGAAAGTCACCAGCCATCACTCCAATAGAGCATCAGTGTAATTGGAGATGGTAGATTTGCAGCCAACAAATCTATAGGAACTGTGCTATGCTATGCTAGCATGTCAGTCTAAACCAAAATCTCAGAGGAATGTTTCCACCACCTTAGCGAATCTGTGCAATTAAGGATTACTTCAGCTCTGAAGGCAAAATGGAGTCCAACTTGTTATTAGCAAGGTGTACCTAATAAAGTGACCACTAAGTGTATAGTTTTATTTAAAAAATGAAAATGAAGTGCATTAATAAATCTGTCCAGGCACACTAACATTGTTTATTAGTTTGTTGAAAGCTTACATTTCTTCTTTGTCTAATAGTTTTGTCATTATTTAACTTCCATACATAAAAAGCACACACTAATGTTAGTTGTACACACAGCACTAAGTGCAATACTATGAGAGACTAAGAGTAGATACTGTACAGCCAGCTGTTAGTGACTAAGAACATCAAAATGAAGAAGGGGGAACAGATTTTATTTTTTAGATTAAAGTATAATTCCTTGTTGATGTTGAACTAAGTATGCAGTGAAAGCTTTAATAGTTCATTTCTTAGCCAAAGTTGTTGTCTGTCAACAATGCTGTGCTGATTCGACCTGTGATGGTAAAAGAGGCACAGAGGTGTATGCTCGAAGTGTGTGTGACACTTCAACACATCCACGTGCTGCTCTATCTGTGGAGGCCACAGCCTACAAAGAACCAGCAAACAGTCTTACCAAAACATCCTTTCAGTATTTACACAAAAGTGGAATTGTGGGTATTATTAAGATAAGAAAAGATGTGTCCCTGCCTCTTGGTCCTGTCTGGTGTTAGATGTCAGAACACACGAGATGAAAAGAAAAATCTTTCTGGTCTTTCTGACCCTTAAAACAATTCTGTCATGTCAGCGTTCTCACGTCACCTCATTTCGTCGCCTTTTACCTCCGTGGTAGCAGGCCAGGCCACCCACCTAATTCTAAGACTTAGCTCTGTTATTTCTGAACCAATGATAATCCAATGTCATCAGTTTGAGTAAAGACGTCTGGCAAGCTTGGATTTTTAGCATATGGAATAGTGTTCTCTGTTTGACCATATACTACTTATATTAATATAAATCAGATACATGTGAAACTAGATTAACTACTACAAGGAAAAGCAGTAATACTTTCTTAAAAGCAACGAAAGTATAGTGGATGCTGGAGGAATGCCATTCATTTTTTTTTCTTCTTTGGTATCAGATTTTGCTTATCTCCTGCTGTAAATTGAATACTATCTTCAGTATTATCCTTTTTTCATTTTCTTTTTTGTGGATAGTATTTTTTTTTATTCATAGAACCTTTAATTAGGTGTTTATCTCAGCGCAGTGAGACAGAGCTGTGATTTATACAACTATATCACTGCAAAAATTTTAAATCTTACCAAGTATATTTATCTTATTTCTAGTGAAAATATCTCATTGAACTTAAAATAAGACACATTTAGCTACAAAGTAAGTTGCACTTATTTCAAGCAAAAAATATCTTGTATTAAGTGAAAAAATCTGCCAATGGAACAAGTGAAAATTCTCTAGTTTTAAGATGCCCTGTCTAAAAACATGTATCTCACTGAAATGCTACTTTGTAGCTAAATGTGTCTTATTTTAAGGTTAACGAGATATTTTCACTAGAAATAAGATTGATAAATATACTTGGTAATATTTTGAGTTTTTGCAGTGATATGCCACACAAAATGAAATAAAACTATTGTGACCAGTCGTGTTGCAGGTCTGCCTGGTCTGCAACCACTTAGTCAGTTGCATTTTTCAAAGCAACTGTAGTGTGTCCAGATGGCGATAAAAGAGCACTAAGACAGAGTCAGTTTGCTATAGAATGGGGTTAGGTTGACAAATCGATGCAATCTGTTTTTCATAATGTTACAGTTAATTATGGTAATTGACATAAATCATAAATATGTCAGCATCTACATACACAGAAATTCACATTAAAAATAAAATCATATGAACTCAGATTCAGAGTCCAGCCAGGACCTGATAGAACAAGGTGCAGAAAGTCATCCATGGTGTAGTTGCTGCAGGATGTGGTTTTACCTGTGCAGAATAACACAGGCACTCTGCAACCTTGTTTTTAATACAGGAATATAATCAGAATACAAGGAGCTGGCAACCACTAGAGTCAAGTCCCGTATTGCAAAGAGGTGTTGCAGTCGAGTTGACTCATCAGCGCAGACTGACTCTTTTTGTGCTTAATTACACAGTGATGATTTGAAAACCTTTTCCAGTTTGTATGAGAGCAATTGCAGTCAGTCCCACCGTGATTATTTGGTTACAAGTCGCCTCCACTTGGCAACCTCTGCAATTACCATCCATCTGAAAGTGGTTGCTCAGAGGTTGAGGGTGTCGCCCACTTAGCCTCTGGGTGACCAGTTGATGAAATTAAAAACTTGGTTAACTTTACCTACATGTTTATGAACAAGGAGTTTGAAGTGGCACTTATTTAATTATCCCGGCGCTTCAGGTCACAAATACCAAAAGACACCTTGTGCATGAATGACGCTAGTCTGATTAGACGGCATATATCACTAACTGGCACTCCTGGATCTGAACAGTCTGTGGTTTACCCACCAGTTCTTGAGAAAACTCCCCTTTGGCTTAAAATAATCAACTTTACTTTCTGTTTTTTTTGCTAGGCAACTGATCCTAAATGAGACTAAGAGAGCTAGCATTCTTTGCAGATTACAAGGAACCATAAAATTATTTCATGAAGTATTGAAATCCCCAAAAATGCTTAATGGAACTTTACTTTGTTTTACTGACACAGTTTTGTGCATGAGCTCTGCGCAACAGTCCTTTTATGTAGTAATTGGATGAAAAAAATAATTAAATGCAGTATGTTTGCATTTGTAGACTGAAACTTAGGTCATGTGAATACTTTCATAGCAGGTCTGTCTTGCTATGGCTATAAAGAGGTTTTCAAAAAACTGTAAAGCATTATTTTTTTGTCTGAAATAAATATTTATTATGTGTTTCAAATACAAATGGAATTGTTCCTTTTTTTCCTGTCAACATAAAATGATTACAGTGTAAAACAGATTACCCCCCGTCACACAAAAGACAGAATAATAGAAGTGAAGGACATGCACGAGGTAAGTGCTCGGTGTATTTTCATTTTACAGACTATATAATGTGATAAATATATACTGTATGTCTACGAGTCACAGAGAAATACAGTGTTTGACCTTTAAAGAGAAAAATCACTATAATAATAAAAAGTTTAAATTTTCATGGATTTAAGCCAGTTATGTTCATCTGCTTTGTGAATTTAGCCACTGTCCCCCTCAAGCCTGCCTGCGTGTGGACCTCGGGACGGCTTCCAGCACTGTGATTGAGTGTGGCTCACTCTATACAGGTCATAATGATGATTTATAAAAAGAAAACAACGTTACTGACACAGTACTAAAAACACAATTTTTAGTGAAAAAAAAACAAAACTGTCCAAGTGGAGAGGCAGCACGTAAGGTTAAGAATGTTTTTTGTAAAAATCTGAGACGTCTCATGAGAGCATTTGTCAAAAAGGACCCGACCTGTAGTGGGCGCTTTGGTGTACTCACACTATGAAAGCCACATACCAACACTATGATGGTGACTGGAGATAAGGTCGGTCCCTAGTCACTAGTTGTTGTTCTCTATGACATTCTTCTTCTCCAGATATTAAATTCAAGGCTGGAAGTGTTGCTGTCTTGACAAAAGTGAGGACATGCAAGCGGTCAGAGGACGAGTTCCAGAGGGAGAGAGAGAGAGAGAGAGATTGGAAAATAGCCAGAGCGCTGGAGTTAGTCCAGAGGTCCACTGGAAAATTTAAAACAAGTAAGATGTTTGCTTTGTTCCACCAAACGTGACCTTTGGGGGATTTGCGGTCATTGTAGCTCAACGTACGATATCCCTTTATAAGCTTTCCTGCCATTTGTTTGCCTTAGATCAGGGGTGCCCAATCCCAGTCCTCGATAGCTACCGTCCTGCAGCTTTTAGATGCATCTTTGTTCTGACACACCTGAATCAAATGAATGGCTTGTTATCAGGCCTTTGCCAAACTTGATGGCATGCTGAAGAGGTAATCAAACCATTTGATTTAGCTGTGTTGGAGCAGGGATGCATCTAAAAGCTGCAGGACAGTAGCTCTCGAGGACTGGGATTGGGCACCCCGCCTCAGATAAATACATTTGGGTCCAAAAGATTCTCAGTTTTACAGTTGTCCTCTCCATTTTAGTCTTTTGGACTATAAAGTTCTTTGTGAACAGCCCAAGATACTTATCCAACCAAACTTAAGTAGTCAGCTGTTTTCACTAATGCATTGAATAGAAAAGGTATTTTCTGATTTATGTAAAATGATCGTTAATTAGCTTGAAGGTCTTGGAGGATGAATCTCTGCATCAGAGATAGCAAGCACAGTTAGCCCTGTCAGAACACTGGCTGAAAAATACTCAAATTTCCCCTTTGCTGGGTGTTTATGCGTCCTTGGGGGCGATGTGAACACACACAAGAGGCATCAAAAGTGTGACAACAATACTCGGTGCTATTAACATGATGAGAGTGAGGAGTGGGGGGTCACGAACGTATCCACAGAGCGAAAAGTACGTCTGATGGACCTCCAAGTAAATCTCATCCACCAAAGGTCCATAAGCCCTACACCAAGTTTTCTTAGCCCAGCCGTCCACACATGTCATCAATTTGTTGTAGTTGCTGCAGAGAAAGAGCGAGGCAAAAGAGAAAGTCAAGGTGACTCAAAATTACTCAGGCGGACAAAAATTTCACTGTAACATTTTTAGGGTGTGTGAAATATGTACAGCATGAATCTGTGGGACGAGAATCTGATTGATTCAGATTGTTCATACATGTAGTTATAAAGAATTCGGCCTTAGTCCCACAGCCCCGAAGACTGCTCGGTGAATCCTTGGAAACCGCAGGTTACTAGGGAAAAAGTCATTTTCCACAATTGCAGATTGCTGCTTTTTATCTGTAGCTTTCATTAGAGACACCAACTTTACATAAAAAAGTTCACTTCTGCTCAGTAGTTGGTATTTACACACAAGTCTGTGTCTTTCATGCAAACAGCAGACAACGGCAACAATCTACTAGTGACCAAAGGAATCACATGGACAGTTTTGGTGCAGTAGCATTTCTGCAACCATTTTCACCTAGTGACCGCCAGCAACCACTCGCTACTGGTTGAGGAATACACATTGTGGTTGTCAGATGGTCACTGATCAGTCTCGCCACCTGTGTGAACGAGGCCTTAACGTTTCAGCTAGGCAACACAACCAAGTGTCTGCAAACAGGTCTTTATTTCATGGGATCACTAAGTAAAGACTTAAATAATTTAATAGATCAAGTAAGGATGAATCATTTATTTAGCATCATAAGGTGCTTGGACAGACCAAACCTTAATATATTTTAAAAGGGTCATTATCACATGTTCATTTATCGTTAGGGGAAAAAAATCAGCTATAAGATACCAAATAATATAAACATTGTTTATTTCTTGCAGATGCATTTTTAAATACTATCCTGATGTCAGTGAAATTTACAGGTGAGCTGGTTCAAAAAATAGGAACATATGACTGTGCTGGCTCATGTAGCACGAGCGAAAAACAGCAGATGAATAGAAGCCATGTTTTTTTGCCGCAGTTCATGTGGTATGATCATAGATCCGTGTCACACAGTTGCATTGCACTTATAGGCGCCTTGTTCAGAATGTGACCACACAAAGCCAAAAACATCAACAGCCTGAGTGTCCTCGAGATTTTAATAAATGGAGAAATCACCCGCTGATGTTTAGGCAGCGGCTTACATTTCAACTTTAAGTATTAATTTGTCACGTCCTCGGGGCAGAGAAGCAACCGTAGCCTCTCTAAACAAACATAAATCTCGCAACCAGATGTCACTGCAAAACTTTAGTGTGGAAAACATCCACCGAGGCTCAATTGAACCTGACAGCTAGAAGCCTGATCAACAAGCAAGGCTCCTTGTGATGATGGACACTCCACCCTAACACACCACTTAAACTCTACGGTACCTCATCTCCCAAATCATGCTGACAGTGAAATATGGATTATTGCAGTCATAATTAAAGTCCACTGCCATCCACTTCAGGTAGCACGGCAAAGGCTAAAGTCTCCAGAAACAACTGCTGTCTGGAAATATGAGCCCAGGAGCAATGGTCTCACATGTTTTCATTAAAATATGACTAATTAAAACTTCGACCGGCATTCAAATGTAACGAGTAGACGGGAAAGCATCTGATTTTCCCATGACTTAAGGTTATTATACGCCTTTACTGAAAAGGCAGTAAAAAGAAGTGTCTGTATTTCATTGTAGAGTTCAGTGAGTGAAAACACAGGAAGGCTGGATCTTCATCCAGCCTTCCTGTGTTTTCACTCACTGAACTCTGCGACGTTGAGCTCAGCACAGACTCGTACATTAACGTTTGGTTAATCACACACCACTCATTCAAGTCTTAGAAACTCATGGGAACCACTTGTCCAGTTAAATAAAACTCATTTGTCTCTCTTATATAAATACACAGAAGAAAAAAAACCCCACAACTTTATATTAGCTAAATTTAAAGAATAAACAAAAGAAGAAGAAAAGCAGAGCCGAACATTTACCTTTTAACCATTGGCCACGGGCACATGTTCCGATAGTCACTTGTCTCCATGCTTTTGTTGAAATCTGACAGGCAGTTTTCAACAATGATGTCAAACAGGTCCTCGTTGCAAGGTGGACTGACAGCTTCTGCAGCGATTCCTGGACAAAATGACATTGCACAGAATAAGCGAGAGTGAGCACTGCTGACTCAATTCTGAATCGCTTATACTAATATTATAAAGACAGTTGTTTGCCTATTCATTTTTTTGGTAGCAAATCGGATTCATATTGGCTTTCAGTTAAATGTAATGAAGAGTTCTGGTGAATTAGAAGATGTATCAGGCCTAGATATATCTTACAATTCCCAATTTGACAACCTAAAGGTAAAAATCTTCCATTTTCAGCTTTTCGAGGTCTCTGTAATTGTATTTATATATTTAAATTATATTTATGGTTTATATGGTCTCCTTAAACGAAACTTAATTTACACCCTTCTTTTATATGACAAATAATTCTGTCTTCACAGCATCATTCAAATACATGCATGCAGATGAAATGAATGAAATGTTCAAGCTGAAAATCCTTTCTGACATATTTTTGTGTTACTTGTTGAAAATCACACAAAACAAAAGGTACAATTGTTATAGCAATGTAATGATAAATAATACTGCATGCCGTGAAAGCTGCTGGTTTAATTATGCCTCCTTTATTCCTTCACTTTGCAAACTGTAACTGAATATTTGTTGATAGACATGCAATAAAACTGAAATACATTATTCCAATTCCAGATGCTTTTATTTGTCCCTGTGAGACACCTCCAGCCCCAACCCAGCCCCCCTTTTTCCTGTGGTGAATAACTGCTCTTTTTTCTGTCTTGATACATTAACTATAAAAACGTTTTCTTCCTTTCTTTCTTTCTTTCTTTCTAAATAATGATTAAGATCTCATTTTTGTCTGCAACGATTGTGTGAGTGGCTGCACTGAAGTCCACACTTACCTGCGCAGATGAAGACAGTTGCCAGCAGGTAAGCGGTCAGCATGATCTATTAAAAGATTGTTAGGAGAATTCATTAATGCACCGAACAACCACCGGTTTACATCCTCGGCGTGCAAAGAGAGCAGGTGTTTTCAAACTTTCTTGACCGAGCCATCTGCACCAGAATGGCGCCGCTCGCTTTTTTTTTTTTTGCAGGAATGTCTCCGACCACTACAGCTTGGCTCGTTCACCTTATCAGGCACCATCACACGGACCAAAAATCAGTCTTGCTGACTCTGGCTCCCATTGAGCACCCTGAGGAAGTCCAAGTTGTTCTCAGGAGGGATGTTTGGTCACAGAGTTCCTCTGTAGCTCATTTGGAGCTTCTGAAGATCACACAGTGGCTTAAGGGCTGTTGACGGCAGCCGTAAGGTGGGTAGCGTTCCTGACACTGCAGTGGTTTAGATGTTTTTTAGGTGGTGGGTCATCTACACTTGTTAGTTGTGGTTTGCTTCTGATAAGTGATCCGTTTCCTCTCTCCCACATTTTGTTTTCCTCCCCGCTGTCTGTCAGGGCCTTGGGGTCACGGTCCCATAAATCCCAACATTCAGCCTGTGCACTGTGCAAATAGACTGCGTTTTTTTTAACTGCTGACAAAATACTGATAGGCTAAAATAACTTTTCATGCAGCTCCATATTAGATTAATAATGCAAGATGGTTTTCAAATGGGGATTTTGTAACAATGTGCCTACCACTCGTGTGTTTTCGCTAGTAGTGATAGTCAGATCACTCCACAGTTCCCCATTCTGTTTTTATTCTATTAATTGGTGATGTTGAGCTTTGCAAAATGACACTTTCTCCAGCTGATTCAGTTTTTATTTTCTCTGGAGTGTTAATTTCTTCATTTGACATTTCTTGCACTTACGATGCACGATAATAAAGAGAGACTTAAGAAACCCTTACTATTCATAGGTCTCTCTAGTACATTTGACATTTAAGGTTTCAACTTTCACTTCAATCACATGTATTCACTTTAAAAAGAAAAGGAAAGAAAAAGGATGTGTATGAAGACATGATGTCCATCTGCTTCCTGGACATTCCCACAAACTAATGAATTTATCTCGTGGGAGGAAAAAGTGAAAACAGATGTTGCCGTGGAATGTTGAAAAGCATTTTTCTTCTCTTTGTATTTTTTCTCTTATGTGCACATGTGATGTTTGTCCTTCTATAAAACCAAATATACTGTCAATGATGTAAATTCACAAATTGTTATATTGCAGCTGGTTTTACAACCGGTGATCCATCCAGCCAACACTTGTAAATCATTTTGAAAAACCCAAAACCGACAAAGATAAAATGTTCTATGGTCACGTACCTCTGTTGTTATCCAGTCGTTGTAGATCCCTGGTGAAAGAAGAACCTGCTGAAGATGCTGCTAACTGTTTACCAGCCGGCTATTAGACGCACGACTTCTCACACCAAGCTTCTGTAGTGATCTGGTGCCGTTTCTTATCGCTGGAACTCGGAGCTAATTGGATTGTGCAACAAATGGACAGCCTGCTCCCTTTCCCAGACCAAGCCTGCCTGTTCCCATGCTACCCAAAGGCACGTTCCAGTCAGTGTCCCCCAGAGAGACTCTAAGAGTCAAGAAGCCAGCGCACAGGCACTACAGACACATATCTGACATCAGTGTTTATGCTTTGTGTTGAATCGTATTCTTATTTAGCTTCACAGCAATGGAAGATGGGGTGGGGTGGGAACAAAGGGGTGGACTACAGTGCAAAGTCAGCACACACAAACTGAGAATGACTCACAATGAGAGGAAATTTGTTATTTCCAAGTCCAACACACCCCAAGTTTTATGCTTGAGACCTGTTAGTTTTAACTCTGCTTAGAATGGTTTAGACCCCCAATCTAGAGCCGTCTCCAGCCAGACTTATAGTTTACTTCTCCTATTTCAAAATGCTGCCTACATTATGTTTTAATGATGACCCTGATGAAGGCCACAATGCTAAACGCTTCAGTAAAACAGTAACTCTGCTTTATACACTACTAAGTGTTCTAAACTCTTCAGACTTTCCTCTCCTTGGCATCTTGGAAGTAGGTGAAGTTAATCCCTGCGCTGTCTCTGTTTTATTTTCTTCCCATAAAATTACCCCAACTTTTCCAGCACAATGCTACGCAACGTGTTCAGCGCTCAAACCTGTCGAAATGTAAGCTGGTTCTCAAAAGGCAGCAAGACAGAACTGGCTGCACACCACGCAATGATTAAATGGAAAAGAAGTATGAGAACCCTGCACTGGCAAGACATACAGCTTCACAGTTGCAACGAAAACCCTGGCCTCGCTTACATACACCATTTACTGGAGGCCTGTCTTCAACGTAGCTACCTTTAGAAATTCACCCAAATATATGGATGGCTGTTAGCTTTGATCCCTGGATCCTCCAGTCAAAGTGTCTGAGGCTACTGTCATTTTGGTTGTTTGAATACATATAAAAGTTAATTGGGTAAGATTGTGAAATTCAATATGCATCCAGTGCTTCCATTTGCGTGAGATCAATAAAAAATGTATTAACGGCACGAAGTACCTTACTTTGGGCTTTGAGTGCCTAGTAATGGTGAAAAATGCTTCATAAATACCAGTCCATTTACAAAGATGTTAGTTGTATCATATAACCGACAATATCAAAATTACAGTGGCATCTAATTTTGTGCTTCTTTTGCTCTCAGAACTCTGTTTTCTGTACTACATGGTGCTCTAGACTCTAGAAACCTCCATAAATAAAATAAAAAAAAAAAGTTAAATGCATGATTAGTGAGATTTAAAAAATGTAAAAATAAAAACAGAAAATTGTTTAAGCAATCTTCAATGTATTGCATATACAGCAATTACATTTTGAAGTAAAATATCAATATTGTGTCAATAATGAGCATATTTTAAGGTAATCTTGTAAATAATACTTTTGGAATGAATGGATGGAATAGTGGCCATCATCTGATATTTTTCCAACAACTTTTCACTACTTGATTTTTGGCAGACTTGATTTAGATACTGTCTGAGTAGAGTTTTGTTATCAGGCTACCAGTTGCTATGGAGTATTCAGCTGTATGGCAAATCATTTACCTGCTGCTGGAGGATGATTTTTGCAATTCTGCTCTGGTCGCTCATAAGAGAATGCTCTAAATCTCATCAAGGGTCAGCCATAGGTGGCGCCAGTGACCATCTTTCTCTTGGAAGGAGGCAGCAAGCAGGCATGGCTAATCTTGCCCTGTGGAGCAACTTACCCCAGTCTCTCCCTTCTTCTCCCAGGACTGCCTGGGGAATGTAACGATGCCCCGAAACAGAACCCGCTAAGTCCAAAGGATCAACAGCCAGCATCCCAGTGCCCGACACCATGCGAGACACCCAGAGACCTTGGGTCCAGTCCATGACCTGAAGAACTCAGAGATGCTTTGGCAGCACAAAAAGGCCTGACACACAAGGTTTTAATGTTCTGGCTAATGAAAATTTGCAGCACATAAAAACATCATTAAAAGTGATGTTAACATATTTAATGTTGGTAGAATAATTGTAAAAGGAGTTAGGATTGTAGGATTTTATTGTCAGTACTGGAGCAAAAGTGTATGAACGCCTATTACGCAGTGACACATGATGTAATGGCGGCTTAACACACTGTCATGTGTGGAGCGTGTGCTGCACCTCTTGGAGACGGGGCACGGGAAATGTCTCGCCTATGACATGAGGAAGATATTTCCTCTTCTTTGATTGACCTAAGGATGCTAGTTAGGGCTTCCAGGCCTGCAGTGCAGCTCCAGCGTGATGTCAGTGTCGCTCCTTGTGTAACATGCTTCAGCTTAGCTGGTCTGGGTGTATGAAGTAATGTCTGTCAGGGCCATCTATCCTCGTTTATGTTTCTGGACTGGAACAAAGCATTCACTGTCGGACCAGTGGTTGAAAGAAATGCTACTGGCCTGTATATAGATCATGGAAGTCCATAGATAAGATATGAAATATCAAACTGAAACATTTTGGTATCTAGGTTACAGAAAGTCCAATGTTACTACGTTATCACAAGCCTGTATTTAAAACACATTTGAACTTTATAATAATACTAAGCCACAAAGTGTGGAATAGCTTTTACTTTGAAGAGCCTCTGAGGTAATGTAACAGAACCTTCATGGCAAACAATGCAGGGAATTACTCTGAAACCCTGATGAGAACATTTCCAACGTTCCTGCCTGAATTACAATATAAAGAGGGGCAACCACACCCCACTTACATTACAAGGGTCTTGCAATTTCTTGCTCAACAGCTGGTATGTCAAATATTCTTTGTTTGAAATTGCCAGCTGTGTCCAAGTACATTTTAGTAATCATATGTTCTGATTAATTTCAAACACGTCCCAAAGGTTCTGTGTTGGACTGGTTACAATAGAGGCGACTTGAGTTCAGTGAACTCACTGTCATGTTCAAGCAACCAGTTTGAGAGGATTCCAGCGTTGGTGCATTGTCCTGGAAGCAGCCATCAGAAGACGGTAGTTTTGGTGCTGGTACTAAGAGAAGATATCCTCCACTTCATTACACGTCAGTCTGGACTCTTGATAAAAGGAAGTCAATCCACGTTTACATCAATTCTGCCCTGCCAACCAAATGATGCAGAAGAAACTGAGACTACTGTTTTTCCAAACTCCCGTTGACCAATTTTAGAGAGGCAGTGTGAACTGTAGCTTCAGTTTCCTGCACTTAGCTGACCAAAGTGCCACCCGGTGTGGCCTGCTGTCGTTCTTCTTTGTACCTTGGCTGTGACGAGTGGTTATTTGAGTTACTGCTGCCTTCCTATCTACTCTGATTTCTGGCATGAACAAGTCACTTCACCCAGAGAAATACCGCTCACTGGTATTTTCTCCGAAAATGTTAAATATGATTGTGTTTGAAATTCCCAGCAGATCAACAGTTTCTGAAATACTCTGACCATCACATCTGGCCACATTCAAAGTCACTTAAATCACCTTCCTTCGCCATTGCTCAGTTTGAACTTCAGGAGTCTTAAACACATCTACATGCCTAAATACATTCAGTTGCTTCTATCTGACTGGCTGATTAGATATTTGCATTAACGCGCAGTTGAATGGATGTAACAGTGCTCGATGAGTTTATAAAAACCAGGCTGTGGCTCAGAAGCAGGTCATCTACTGGATGACCTGCTCGGTGGTTTGATCCCTGTAACCTGTAAGGAAGACATTACTTCCCCTGTCCTGTCATTAGGTCGATGTCAGTCAGCTGTTTCCCCATGTTCCCACTTCCCCTGATCCCCTGTGTGTATTCAAGTTTTCTGTATGTCATTGTCAGGTCGTCTGTTTACCTCACTATAGTCTCAGTCATAGTGTTTCATAGGTTTTCCCTTTCTCATAGTTTACTCAGTGTTCATATGTTTTTAAAATAGTTTTTGTGTGTTAGGTTTTTTAGTTTCATTTTTTCTCATGTGCCATCGTCCTAATAAAGGAGCGCCTTTTGTTTAGCCAGCAACTCCTCCCTTCACTGTCTTCTCCTTGGGTCCTGTTTTCAATCACACAATCCGTGGACCCCGCCGTGACAATGTGTGTCAGCAGGTATAAGTGCGATGAAATGCCTTAATTTTTTAACACTTTTTTTTTTTCAAATTAATTAATCACAATTAACGTGTTAAATTCCCACCCCTAGTTTAATAGTAAATGTTCAGTGATAACAGTATAGCAAACTGCCGAACAAGCCATTAATGTTGCATTTTATGGTACAATATTTTTCCTACAGCACTTGTCGTTTGGGTGATGACATCCTTTTCGTTCTCTGTAAATCATCACATTCCCTCCCATACAGCTTTCAAAGCAAGTTAACACAAATACCAGTAAGTCACAGAACCTTAAAAAAAATAGAAGACTGTTGGTTATGTACATAAAAAATGTGTGGAAAAAGTGTTTTATCAACTTCTGTCTCCCAAACCTCCCACCTCTCTCATCGTCATTCTTCTCCTGGGTTTATCTGTGAAAACATTTTCCACTCCGTTTCATGAGAGACGCTATCCAAACAGCACGTGCGCCGTCTTTAAAAGACGCACAACGTTAACTAAACCGTGTCTACCTGCCGTGTACTCTGTTTGCTCTGTAAACTGTTCCTGAAATGGAAATGTTTTCTTACGACCGCTCCTCAGTACGATGATATTCTGTGTGTACGTGCTGCTTAGCAACTCTGAATGAATGAGCGACGGCTGAACAATGTCGGGACGTCTAATTTTACGCTTAAGCGGAACAAACTGATATTGCGGCGCTGAGAGATATTTTAACTGGGCTCCTGAAAGATCCATCTCTCAGAGACTCATTTGAGTTGAGACAAATGGAATATCACAGAGGGTGGTCACATTTTCCAGAGTCAGTTATTTCCCTTAGTCATGGATATAATTCAAAGGAGAGGACTGAAAAGGAGGCTGATATTTAGGAGGATACTGATGGAAAAATATACACGAGACTGATGAGAATGCAGAATTTAGAGTTAATTTTTAAAAAAAAAGAAAGCATAAAAATCCAACCGAATCTGTCTGTATTATTATTCTACACAAAAAAATACTCTAGAATCAACACACACACCTACATCATCTCAAGTGAAGGTTTATGAAATAAATGTCTATCTGCAATGTTCTCTGTGGGTTTGGAGAAACAGGCTCAGCAGCAGATCTGCGGAGCAGATTTTTATTTGATTACTCCAGAGAGCACCAAATAGGCCCGAAGCACAAGCCAGGACTCTTAATTTTATCAAACAGTGGCTGCGCATGAAGATCTGGGACTGATTATGAATCCAGTGTCCAGCGCTCACCTTAATCGCTGTGTAATTAAGGGCAGGGCGTCCCAGTCCTGGCGCTGACCGGTGTGGTGTTACAGTTAAATTCATAGTTTTACTTTTAACTGCAGTTCAAACCGCAAATACTCAAGTTTACTTTAATACTGCGTTTTTAGATTATGCAATCAGCAGCTTAAATCACTATGCTTTGTGAAAGAGACTCATATAACACATCATTTTCACCTGAATCTGCAGTTCTTTGTAGTCCTAAGGGGCATTTCGCTGGCTTCCAGCCAACTGCGTTAGTTTTTACAACCCTGTTATTTGCTACTCACACCAACCTCATTTCAAAGCACAGGTTGGATATTTGCTCTGGAAAAAGGCTCTAAGAACCACCTGTATGTTACACCCTCAGCACCATCTGCTGGGGGTGCGAAAAGAAAGGTGACTATATTTTGGTGCTTTTGAGTATCTTAACATGTCTCCTTGTTTGCTGCGCTTCCCACCTCTTCCCAGTGAAAGTGATGTGTCAGAAAGTGATGTCATAACCTTTATCCATTTAGATAAATGGATTAACATAGCTAGTTTGTTGTAGTATGGCTGTTTAATTACCATATATTTATATTCTAATTTGTTCAACTGATCACTTAGTGTGATGGTAGATTACAGTGAGTCATCTCTGCCGCTTGCTCGTTATATTTTGCTTCAAGAATCAAAAATGGTGATGCTCAAAATGTTCTGGAGTTCTGGAGTTTGCAAGACAGCAAAATGAGTTCACCTCCTCCTTAACCTGTGGCGTTTCTGTTAAAAGAAACCTTTTATGAACCTGTGCACGCGGTGTGCCCCATTTCATATGAATTTGTGGGAGGAGACACAAAATAAAAAGGGTGGCTCCAATTAATGCTGTCCAATACGCAGTAATCACAAGCACGACTCAAAGGTTTGTGCACATAAAAGATAGCTTTAAAAAGTGAAACCAGGTTTACGAGCTTTAAAGCTGCGTTTTTTTTTTCTAACAGTCAGCAGGGGGCGACCCCTCTAGTTGCTAAAAGAAGTCCAGTTGAAGTCTAAGCTTAGACAATCATTTCCTTCCTTCACTAACATGGTGGTAATTGTTTAAAATATTGATCCCATTAAAACACAAATAAAAAAGTAGGATACACTTTAAAACGAGATTATCGTATCACTCATGAGAGTGGGATGTCCCTCAGTTTCAAGGTAAAAAACAATCAAAGCTGATGTTATGGCCCAGTGGGTGGTGTAACACTGACTGTGTCCACTTTAGCTACACACCTGTTTTTTTTGACTGTGCATAGAAAAAGGTTATCTACATGAAAGAATTGCAGACATGCCATAAACAGACAGACAGAATTATAATTTGAGTAATTCCCCAGTAGATGTCAGCAGGGCTGCTTTCTGTCCTGATCTCACACACACATGTTGGGTTTTAATAACTTGCGGGGACATCTCATTGACATAATGCTTTCCCTAGCCCCTTACCCTAACCCTAGCCATCAAAAACGAATGCCTAACCCTGAACCTTACTCTTAACCTAACCATAACCTAACTGTAACCCTGACACTAAAACCACATTTTGAGTCTCAAAAATGCCTTCAAACTCGTGGGGACAGGATTTTGGTCCCCAAAAGGGCTGTCGGTCCCACTAGAATAGTAAACTTCCAATTTTTGGTCCCCACAAAGATGTTAATACCCGTCCACACACACACACTGAAAATAATACAAGCTGTGCCGTGTGCAGGTAAAGTGGTTGAGCTACTGAAGGGAAAAAAAGAGCACTTTTGGCTCCTTAGTCTTACCTGTAACTAGATGCTAACTGACACGCAGCAAATGACGGAGCCAAATCACTGGAAGAGCATTGACTTAAACATTTCCCGAGAAAACATCTGGTTGGACTTTCCTAGTAAGGACATGTAGATGGTGCAATTGGAGTGAAATGGAAAAACAAAAACGTTGACCATCTTCCTCTGTGGGATTCTTGTACTGAATGACATTATAGCACCTGAAAGCAACAGTTTCAGTTTATGAACCTTCCATCAATAATTGATACTCAGTCTCACCAGGGTTGATATTTGGATTTTTTCAGAAAAAAAAGACTTCTTTCTCCTCAGTCAGTTGGTAATATGAGAGCAGATAGGACCCTGTCAGCAGCACCACAGTGTTTACCCAAACACAGAGGACTGTCAGAGGATCCAGAGGTTCACGCTGTAGGGTCATTTTACCTTTAGTGGTCACTAACAAACCTAGCAAGTGTAATAATGGGCATGTACTTCGTATACGGGTTGCTTTTTGCATACATTGCATTGCCTGGGCTTTCACTTGCAGATTTAGCTTTTCGATGCCCAAGCTGCACCGCAGAGGATATGATGGCATGCAGCAAAGTTGATCCATTATGTGTGGAGATCGTGAGGGAGCCAGGTTGTGGCTGCTGTCCGGTGTGTGCCAGGCAGGTGGGAGAGCTCTGCGGGGTTTATCTGCCGAGGTGCTCCACCGGTCTGAGGTGCTACCCAAGTATGGACGCCGACTTCCCTTTACAGCAGCTCATTCATGGTTTGGGACGATGTGGACAAAGAATAGAGCTGGATGTCTGGGAACGTTTGAACCCGCCGGGCTATGGTAAGTTTTATGAAAAAACTGCTGCAAAGTAGTAGAATACAGAAAAGGGCATTAAAGCTGCATTAATCTGTTGTTGTTGTTTTGTTTTTTAAATCAGTGAATCACTTTTTATGTTTCAAATGAAGAACGTGAATAGAGAATGCTAACCCAAGGCCTTATATTTTAGACCTGGATGATACATGGATCTCGTCCAAACCACTGTACAGGGAGAGGTTTTGCTTTTTAGTAGTTAGAGTTATGATGTTAAGAAAAGTTTGAGCCATGGCTACTTTGACGTAGCTGGCAGCTGTAGCTGATCACAGTCTGGGCTTCACCACTGATGGCTTCTTCCACTGATGGGAGCCTCTAATCTGGACCTCTTTTTTTGTGCTGTTGGTTCTTTTTCTAACATTTTAACTAAATTATCTAAGAGATGATCCGTGAAACAGACCATCTCAGCAATTTGTGAGGTACATTCAGTGTTTTGTCTTTTAAATGTTTGGTGTTTGTGTTATTTAACTGTATAGTTAATGAACGCAGCTCGTTAACCAAATTTGCTAGCTTTGCCTGATAGTGCTGTCATCCAAATATGTTCACTTCTTCCTCTAAAAGGCCAACACAGTGGTAGCCAAAGTACTGCCAAGATTTCAAAATGCTAAATCCAAAACTAAAGGCTAAGTTTAAGTCAAGTGTCACATCCATCTTTTAAATATAGTACATGATATAATGTTATTAAAGTTGGGTTTCAATTGTCAATTTTCCTATTAAAATTGATTTTTGCTTTAATAAAATTATATCGATTCATTAAAATCCTGAATCCATTTTTAAATATAAATGTATTTTGCCAGAAACGCCAGAATCTCAAGTTCAACCTTTCATTTCAACAACCACCAAACAGCTAAAACAGTACATGAGAGCAGGTAAACGGATTCCACACAAAGACATAAACACAAAGCGCAGACCCGACGCATCAGAATCAGTGAGCTGTCGGCTTTCTGTCCCGATGCCACGTACACGGACACGCCGTCGGGGCTGAAAGCCGACATCTCACCGATTCTGATTCTGCAGGTTTCGTTACTCTCCCACCAAAATGAACTGAACCAGCAGCAAAAGAAGATGAAAACTACACTTCACATTTGATAAACATCGTCATTACTTCCACCACGATAAAATCACACTTCTTACACAGCTCTTTCTCTCTCTCTGTGTACTTCAAAATCTGAAATCTCTGTTTTCTGCTTTATTTGCTTGGTTTTTACCCACCAGTGCTGTTCTGACTGTCTGAGGCAAAATTTCCTCGATTTGAATTGAACCTAATTGGGAATCAAATTGAATCGGGACCTTGTGAATTGGAATCCAATCGATTAGTGAAATCAGAGGGGATACACAGTCCTAATTGTTATGTTTTAAGGGCTCAAAACCTGTGAAACTAAACCTATGATTAAGAGTCATCACATATCATTTTTAAACAGTTAAGTCTGTAACTCTGATGAGCGTCAAAAACACAATTACTCATCATGCAGCTTTGATTGACTGAAAAGTACTCATGAATCCAGACCAGTTTTCTTCTGTATGTGTCATGTTGGAGAGAGGACCTAAGAGCAGACTCGTACAGACAGGACTGGACATAACAAAAAGCGGGTCGTTTATTTAGGCTGGGAGAAAAACACAAAACAAAAGGAGACCTAGACCGTACTAACCAAACTGGGCAAAGCTAAACACCATCAGACCATAGACCTGGAAAGACACATGGAGGGAGGTGAACTGACATTTCAGTGAGGGACAAAGGGGAACTGACACAATATGTACACATGAGGGTGATTAGGAAAAGTGAAGGCACATGAGAAACACAGGAGGGACAAAACAGGCATAACGAGACAGGAGAAGTGAAGCTGAACACATGAGACGAGTGACTGTCAAAGTAAAACAGGAAGTAGCATGCACAACAAGACTCAAACTAGGACACACAGACTTGACACTAAGACGGGGAAAACAAACAGATCATGAAGAACATGGAGACAGAGCACAGAGACGTGACAGGGACGAGCGCGAGAGAGAAGGCGAGGACATGACAGACAGGAGGAGACGCCAAGGTGGAAAACACAGCGACCAGTCCAATGGAGTGGGAACTTGAAAATAAACTAGAGACCTCTAATAATACAGCATGGAAATTACCAGAGATTACCAAACTCTGCCATTTTGTCACATGAACTAAACAACACACAAAATAAAACCCAGATAATATTTTCACTTCTCAAATTTAAAAAATGAATTTAACAAGATTCAAAGGTCCAAAACACAGAGCAGTATCTTATTTTCCTAAGAGTGGAAATCTAATTAATTATGATCTATATGTGATGGTCTGCGTAGATTTGTTTTGTACACCCAAAGATTGGTCCTCTGTCAAGTATCTTCTGTACTGTGCTTTAACTGAGACTTCTCCTATATTCTCTTGAATGTGAAGTTAAAATGGAGAAGAAAAAGCTTCACTGAGAATTTGCAGAGTCGAACTCTTTTTAATGGCAGAAAAACCACCATCTACATCAAACATATTTGTAAGTATCCCAAACAAAACAACCCAGAAATCCTGCTGGGACAGAGAAATGTAAGCTTTGCTATCCCACATTACAGTTATTAGGGACAAAGGGTCACTATTGATTCCTGAAAATGAATGTTGACATATGCAATGTGTTTGGCAGGCGGTGGCAGGCCCACATCAGTGAGCACAAACAAGCAGTATCCCTCTGATGAACTCTAACATGTCTGTAACCCACGTAGCCTCAAAGCTCTCCTATTGGGAATGCCTTATTTTGATGTAGGTTATTGTATTAAGGAGGAAATTTAATACACATTGAAACTTTTAAGACTAGCATTCGATCATGGAAGTCTCAGTGTCTGTTGTGAGCATCATTGTCAGTTTGTTATTGGAAAGAGTTCCTCTGGAGAAGAAGGTGTGACCTATTTATATAAACTGCTTATATATTTATTTGTTTATCTTACGTCTCATGGCTACAGGCTTAAATGGGAGGGGATAATAAAAACAAACCCATTTGCAGTCCTGTAATTTTATCTGAGCACAGTGCACTCGGGATGGGCTCGATGCTGTGATTTATGATCTTTGGCATTCGCATCAGTTAAAATACAAATGAGCATTGTTTTATAGGGCAGGTTGCACTCAGTTTAGCTTGACTTTTCAAGCATGGCAACTATTGAGTATCAACATCTGTCTCCCTTTGTACCCTTCGGCATTCACATTTCTGGATCTTTCCTGCAGTTATTGAAGTTTACACTCTCACTTTTTTTTAAAAAAAGCATTGAACTGAAAAGTGTTGCTTTTTAGGATATTGTGCTTATTTGATGTAATCCTGGGTTCACACGGGTCCTTTGGGTCACTTAAATGAGTAGCAAATCAGAGCCTGAGTAAACAGTCCAGAGTTCATAACCTCCTTGAGCTTTGCTGAGACTTGGTGCTTCTAGCAGACAAACAAATCTGTGTATAAATATGTAAAATGTGTTGGCTAGGGACAAGAGTTTTGAGTTTCTCAGTTTCAATTTGTTGTCCAAGTAGTACTGATTAATCAACTGAGCTGACTTTGGTTGCATACAGGTAGGCAATCCCTGTGAGATGGGAGCATGCTTGCCAAAGTGTTGTCTTTTTAATAACCTTTCTGAATGGATAGACAGTAACCAGTGCATGAAACGGGAAGTCTTGCCAAGATATCCTGTACTACACTGTGGAAACCCTGGAATGGACTTTCAGGGCGTCAAGTTGTGGTGTTTTGTCAAAGCCACAGGCATGGCTTATTTAGGTAGCGTTTGTTCGTTGTCCTTATAATCTCCATGACAAGATGGGTTACAGCATTATTGAGAGGAACTTTTCACTCCAAAGTCATCATTTTTTGAATTGCATAGGGGTGTGTTTTAACCTACGGAGCCCCGCAAGTGACATGGGAGGGAAAAAAAAATAAGATGAACTTTTGCGAGCGCTTGCAAAAGTAACTCGGAAGCTCGCAAAACTTTTGCGAGATCTAGCAAAAGTAACTTGGGATCTCGCAAAAAGTTTTGCGAGATCTCGCAAAAGTAGCTCGGTATCTCGCAAAACGATCCCGCAACTTTTTGATGGCAGTTCTGTTGAAGGGTACAGTACGGAGAAGACATGGAGGAGGATTTTGAACATTTCCTGCGATCAAGAGAGGTCCCACAAGAGGAACACGAACACGACAAACTGTGTCTACTGCCAAGCACAGTTTTAATATCTTTATAGTTTAGTCCAAGCTCAAAGTAAAAATCTATGAATCGCTCAAATGGATGTGTGTGTCCTCCATCACTGTGGTTGTTTCTAAGGTTCAGTGGTGCTGACTGGAGGTGTATGGACTTTTGCGAGATCTCGCAAAAGTTTTGCGAGCACTCGCAAAAGTAACTCGGGATCTCGCAAAACTTTTGCGAGCGCTCGCAAAAGTTTTGCGAGATCCCGAGCCCCTGCGGGGCTCCGTATTAACCAAAACCACAATCCTTTTTTAAATTAAACTAAGTTGCTTTCAGTGCCTAAATCCAACCAATGAGTGAATGCAGGGTTTAAAAATGACTGAGAAAAATGAAGTTTAAAAAAATGTGGAAAACATAGGTCACAAACCATAACCTCCTGACTCTAAAACTGTGAGGCCCCACGCCATAGACACCAGAAAACATGAACATAGCTTTGGATTTCAAAAAGTAATGCCAGTTTGGCAGTGCCTTTAGAAGGCCTTTAAAGTGTCTCTTGAATGGCCACCAGGATGGTAACTCCTGTGGTAGCAAAAAGACTCGTAGACTACATACCTGTAGAAGTCTCTGAGAAAACCACCTTCCCTCACCTCTGTCCTAACTGTCCTGATGAGTTTATGGGCTCGGTCATTTAAGCTGTAAATCCAAGAAAGGAGCTCTAACCAGACAATGTTCTAACCAGACAATGTTCTAACCAGACAATGTTCTAACCAGACAATGTTCATGACTGAATGAGGAATTAGCCAATCAGGCTAAAGTTTTAAGCCTGCCCCCATCCCCCCCCAAAAAAAGAAAGAGAGATGGCAATGGCAGAGGCTTCGGAAGAGAACTTCATAGACCATCTTTCATACCGTCTAAAGTCCCGTCCAGAATGCAACAGACCTTAAAGATATCAGGCATGATGAGGATGTCAGGAAAGGAGAAGTAAAAGTTGGTTATAAAGTAGCTTACAGATGAATAGCTGCCACAAGCCCGCTAAATGTCATGGCTTCTATGAGATCTGGAAGCTTGATGTGTCAGAGCCTACCTGACTTTAAAAAGTGGCATTTGCCATTTCTTCTCCACTATACTTGAGATATTTTTGCACATTTCCAATTTTTATATCCACAAGGTTATTATAATCACCTGCAATGGTATTCTAAATCCACCCAAATTCTTCTGATCTGAAAAGCAGGGAGATTATCATTGTGTTTCCAACTGAATTGTTTTTTGACAGTCCAGTTGGAAATGCTCTATGAGTATTTGGTGCGCTGAGGTTTTAGTCTGGTGATGATTGTGAGCTCCGGTCTTGAAATGAAACAAAATATTCCCTTCCTTTAAATTCTGGACAAAGGAAATGAATTCACTGGCTTCGATGAGGTGCTGAAGTGTATGGCAGGTGTGGAAGATCTGTCAGAAACATGGGTACATCATTATACAGCAATATTTGCATTAGCCATTAACACTTCAGCATCCACTGTATTTATTGAGGGACAATCTGTCGAGCAGCACAGAATGTTTGTTCAAAACACATTCGCTTGACTTACTTGAAAGGCTGACAGTCTACGCTTACACTCCACAACATTATTTTAAGTCTGCTGCTGCCAACAGTTGGCAATTGGGGAATTGTACAAGGGAGAGTTTCTCTAGTGGCCAGTCAATCAGTGATTGGGCTTGGCCTTAGTCGGCTGCATCGAATCCAGCTTCAAAAACAGGCCAGAAAATGAGGCATGGTCTGCATTTAAACAAATTTAATTTCCATTTACATACTAGAGTTACTAGGGGAGGAAAGTGGAGTTGAACATAGCAGTCGGTATGGTGGATACTGGAATTTAATTTTGATTTCTGCTAACCTTCCAACCAGTATACCTCCTCTTTCTTTTGGCTGTCTGTTTTGTAGAAGGAGTAAATTTACAGACAAGGAAATAACTGAACCAATCACATATTCTGCTTGGCACTGGTAATAATAAAGTACCGGTTAAGTGCTCCAGTAAACCCAGAGAATAAGTCAATTTATGCTCTTGTAGAGAAACCAAGCAATTCCTTCAAGCACAATGGGAGGACTATAGAGATGAGTAGCTAAATGAAATTCACCCATTAATTAGAGTTCATTTGTAAGCCTGCAGTGCCAGGCCAAACGTGTCTTCTGAGAACAAGCCCTTCTGCTACACAGAAGACAGTTCTATGAAGACAGTACAAAAACAAAATCCTTTTTCTCAGGTTTGAGGTCACACGTGGCAGGTCAATCAGTGTAGGCAAAAAAAAAGTCTGACTACAGAAAAAATAAAACAACTGGGGAATAAAAGGCAGTAAGGGGCATACATATACATATATATATATATATGAAAATCTTCTCGTGCCCCTGTGGGCGTTCTATCCTTCAAGCTTGGGTCCTCTAGCAGAGGCCTGGGAGCTTGAGGGTCCTGTGCGGTATCTTTGCTGTTCCTAGGACTGCGCTCTTCATCTCCAATGTTGTTTCTGGAATCTGCTGGAGCCACTTGCCTAGCTTGGGGGTCACTGCACTGAGTGCTCCAATTACTATGAACACTGTTACCTTCATCCTCCACCTCTTCTTGAGCTCTTCTCTGAGTCCTCTGTAATTCTCCAGATTCTCGTGTTCCTTCTACCTGGCGTTGCTGTCATACAGTATTGCGACGTGTATCACTATGGCCATTTTCCTCTGCTTGTCCACCACTACTATTTCTGGTTGGTTAGCCATCACCATTTGTCCATTGTATCTGGAAGTCCCACGGGATCTTAGCTTGGTCCATCTCGACCACCCTAGCGGGTGTGTCCCATTTTGACTTTGGGACTTCCAGGCCGTACTCAGCACAGATGTTCCTGTATACCAGAGGTTTCCAAATTGTGGGGCTTGCCCCCTAGGGGGGTTCAGAGCCATTGCAGGGGGAGTGCAGTATGAAAAAAAAAAGAATGCTTGGACACTGCTAGCATAATGGACAGGTTTTTGACAGGGCTCCAACACAAACACAAAGCAGGGGATGAAGCATCGCCAAATATGTTTCCAAACAAACTTCCTTCCAAGCCAAAGACTAGAAAATATAGTAAAGGATGTCTTCCCTTTTGGCTTCACCTGCACAAGTGCCAAGGTAGGGATTCCCTGCAGAATTAGTTTTTCCTGTGTCGGAAGCACATTCCACATTCTTGATTTTTAGTTTACAAACAGTTCTTATAATGACTACGCCTGACATTTTGGAAATGTTAGCTGTTAGCACAGAAAAGTTACAGTGGGATACAAATAATATCAGGCTGATCCTGCCATAATTTGTTCCCCCTGTCCAAATCATGGACAAACAGTATCCCACAGTTGTTTATGTTTCTAAACACAGAGAGGCATTTTTTTTTAAATGTATTGATAGCAATGTTGAATAATATTACACAGGAAAAAACAACTATAAGTAAAATAATTACACCACGACACCTCTGCCTTTCTGAATAGAGGGACAGTAACTGCGTGTGTATATATAAGCGTGTAAAAACTGCAGATAGTCAGATTAACAGTATTTTGTCTCTATCCGCCATTGTAGAAATTCATCACATGTAAACGATAACATGTTGCACAGCGTGACGTGAAAAGAACCACACACTTTTGAGGTTGCATGATGAACTCCGTATTCCTCGTCCACACGTAAATGCAAAAACTGAGTTTTAAAAAATCTCCGTTTTCAGTGATTCGAAACGTTTACGTGTGGACAAAAGGCCCAAACGCATAGAAACAGCTGCATTTTCGAAAATACCCGTGTAGGTGTGGACGTAGCGTAAAAGAGTTAGTAGTGCATTTTATTACTACCTGTAATTTAAGGCAGTTTACTTTTATTTGTTTAATTGTTTACTAAATGTTTGAGGTGTGAAATAAATGACAATGTAGTTTAAAAACAAAATATGGATGTGTGTAGTTGGAGGATATGTTTGTGCGCGGGGGGTTAGTTGGGGGGGTGTTCTTGT
>VUQR01031926.1:0-12989 GCA_015108515.1 Hemichromis elongatus
GATTTACCGGTCGATCTACGCCCCTACCCTCACCTATGGTCATGAGCTGTGGGTAGTGACCGAAAGAACGAGATCGCGAATACAAGCGGCTGAAATGGGCTTCCTCCGAAGGGTGGCTGGCCTCTCCCTTAGAGATAGGGTGAGAAGTTCGGCCATTCGGGAGGGGCTCAGAGTAGAACCGCTGCTCCTCCACATCGAAAGGAGCCAGTTGAGGTGGTTTCGGGCATCTGACCAGGATGCCCCCCGGGCGCCTCCTGGGTGAGGTTTTCCCAGCTTGTCCCACTGGGAGGAGACCCCGGGGCAGACCCAGGACACGCTGGAGAGATTATATCTCTCGGCTGGCCTGGGAACGCCTTGGAGTTCCCCCCGATAAGCTGGAGGAGGTGGCTGGGGAGAGGGAGGTCTGGGCTTCTCTGCTTAGGCTGCTGCCCCCGCGACCCGGCCTCGGATAAGCGGAAGAAAATGGATGGATGGATGGATGGATGGAGTGGATGGGATTAGTACAGTTTCTGTCATGGTCCTGGGTCTGTGACCCAGTGAGATGGACTGTTTATTATTTATTTGCCACATTATTGCTGTCGGTGTTTTGGTTTTGTATTTCTTGGTCCTAGGTTTCGATCCCTTTGCCCCTCGTGTTACTCTGTGTTCCCTCTGTTCTGTGTCTAGTCATCCCTACCTGTGTGTTCCCTTTGCTCCAGTGTGGTCAGGTCTCTGTGTCTGTGCCTTGTGTTTCCAGCTGCTTGTTGCCTCTATGTCATCTCCCTGAGTCAAACAGTGTGTTTTCTCTGAGTTGTCTCCCTCTGTGTCTTCCGTGGATTTAGATTTTTCTTCTGTTTTATTAGTTTTCTCAGTTTAGGTTCCCTTTAGTTTCTGTATATTCCATTCTCCCCTCCTGCTATATCCTGCTCACCTTGTAAATAAAGCTCACTCTTCATATCTAAGCCAGTGCCTGCGTTTGGGTCCACATCCTTCATCTCCCGATGATCTGCCTTGCAGATCATGACAGTTTCTCTGATTCTGACTGCTAGAAACCCAAATGATTATTAAAAGAAAAAGAAAACATATTACTGATACAGAAATAGTTTTTTTCTATATGAGATCACTGCAAAAAGTGCAGCCTTGCCTAATATCCACCCTGCTGTTACTCATTTTATATTAAGATTTAAAAATCTAGTTGGTATTGGTATGGCGAGTAGCCTTCAGTAATAGTAATAAATCACACAGCAATAGTACATTCATCTTGTTTTAAAAAGCATTGCAATATATTAAGTAATCCAAAGTAATCAGATTACGCTACTCTCATTAAGTAACTTAACAGAATATGTTATAAACTACATTTTGGGCCATGTATTCTGTAATCTGTAGTGGAATACATTTTAAAAGTAACCTTCCCAACACTGGCTGTTGACATTTGATATAAGTTTGAGTAAGATTTATTACATCTAACCTATAAGAACTATTGCTGTTTGCCCCAGAACACTGATTTCAGTAACCCTGAAACTGACCAACAATGGATCAATGCCACCACTCGTTTTTACTTTGACAGTGAAGAATTTCTTGCCCTTCATTCTAAACCATGGTCATCAAAAATATATTCAGCTGTCTGAGCTTTTGTACACTTTTATCCTACTGGCATTATAAGGTGAGGTATACGTCTCAAAATATGTGTAAAAATGTCCAAAGTCGAGCCCCAGCATGGTTTTGATGCAGATCTTTTGTTCTCTGGGGCTCTTGGATTACCTGCTGCCTTCTCATCTTATCCCTATCACCTTTTGTGTCACACCAGTCCTCTTCACGTCTTCATCCAGGAATGATTTCTGAAGTCTTCTGCCTTCCCTCTGACCTGGCGGCTTCATATTCAACATCCTCTGTCCATATATTGCCTTATTGGTTCTACAGTATATACATGTCAAAACAACCATACCTCTCTAACTTTTCTTCCAAAATGCTTGACCTGAGCCTGAGTTCTCTATTTGAAATACTCATTTCTAATCGTGTCCACCTTGGTTGCTACCAGTAAAGCTCTGAGCATCTTCAGTTCTTCCACCCCCGGCTCAGACATTTTGTAAATCCTGCCATCTCTAAACTATACATTGAAGCAGGTCTTACTTGCTTGTTTTTCTGTCACAAATTACCCCTGACAGTCTCCTTCCACTTCACTCTGCCTTCACTCCTTGTCTCCTTTACCCCTTTTGTAAACTGTTTATTGGTTTGCTGTTGGCCCCACGTATTTAAAGCCTTCTACCTTCACTACCTCTACTCCTTGCCGCTTCACTGTAATACCCCTTTCCCAAGAAGGGGTTCAGAGCCAGTCCCTGATGTAATCCCATCGACAGTTTAAAATTATGTAATAACTTTATTTACTATTTTTAATGTTATAAGCATGGATATCTATACCAAAAGTTCTTGCTTCTCAGATAAAGTAGAGATTTAAAGTTTAGATCTACAAGACTGGTTGCTTTAAAAAAACAACATATTCTCATAAACATATTCTCACTTGCCACTTTTATTTATTTATTTATTTATTTATGTGGTGTGTTAAATTTAACAAGGTTCTGAAACACTACTCAGATATTTTGGAATTTACTGACACGATGGCATCACACAGTTGCTAGCTATTTGTTGGCTGCACATTCATGACGCAACTCTTGTATTCCATCGCATCCCAAAAGTGATCCTTTGGCTTGAGATCTAGTGACTGTAGAGGCTATTTCATTATAGCGCATTTCTTGTGATGTTCAGGAATCCAGTTTGAGAAAACTTTAGCTTTGTAAAATGGAATCAGCCATCACAAGCTGAGCAAACTGTGGACATAAAGGTCAGCAACATTACTCAGGCGGGGTGTGGTTGGTAGTATTCTATTCAATTCAGTTTTAGCCATATAGCGCAATCAACCTACAATAGTAGAGAGAAAACCCCAACTATGAAACAACTCCTTACGACGAAGCGCTTGGCGAAAGTGGGAAGGAAAAACTCCCTTTTAATGGATTGAAACCTCTCGCAGTACTGGGCTTAGGGAGGAACAGCCATTTGCCATGACCAGTATGGGGGAGATGAAAAAAAGAAGAGAGCAGACTAATAACCATGATTAGATGCAAAGTGGTGTCTAAACACAGAGTGAAAAGGGATGAGTGAAGAACAAACACTCAGTGCATTACAAGAAGCTAATAACTAATAAATAGCATTTGCTGATAATTGATACTCGATTACACGCAATACTAGATTTGCCTTATTCTTGAATTGAAGACAAATCAATTTTCCCTTTTGATGCTCAGATTTGTTTTGTTTGGCTGAGGATATTAAGGATAATAGCTAGCATTAGTTTCAATCTAAGCAGTAAAAATTGGAACGCCATCAAAAATTGACAGCAGCTTTTTTAAATGCTCCAGATGTCACTGTGACGGTGACAGGAAGCGTTATTTAAAATGAATTTTTCTTTGAAACAGCAAATCTGGCAGATCGTACGCTACATGTTTCTTATTGGTTTTAACTATGAGGCCCAGTCATTTGAGGGGGACGCTGAAGGTCAGTGCTTTTGTTTAGTCTGAGTGCTTTTGTGATCTATTTTCAGTAATTCCATTTTTTCCTGAGTGCACGTCCAGTGTCTGTCTCTCCTTCTTCACTAACAGGGACCCCTGCTGTGAGTTCACTGCTGATCAATTTAATTACCAAAAACATTTTCAAGTCTTCTATGAAAAGGTCAGGATGCAGAAAAAAAATGAAATCCAAAGATGCTTATCCTCTTTTATTTGCTTTAATAGAAATACTGATACATTAACAACAAAAATTAAGTTGTTTGCATTTTCTGTCATCATTATGATGTTTTACTTTGTTCTACCTGCACATGTAAAGTTGTGCTTTCTAAAATAGACTCATATGGCAGCCCATGTATGTCAACAGATGCTCAGTTTCTCCTGCGTGGCTAGAAAAATCACCTGTCAGAGCAATTCATGGTGCTGCCTCTCAGGCCGATGG
Source organism: Hemichromis elongatus (assembly GCA_015108515.1). Taxonomy (NCBI): domain Eukaryota; kingdom Metazoa; phylum Chordata; class Actinopteri; order Cichliformes; family Cichlidae; genus Hemichromis; species Hemichromis elongatus. Next base: position 3,976 of record VUQR01031926.1, read on the forward strand.
CTCGCTGTTGTCGTGTGGTAATTAGAAATAACAGCAGTCACAGATTTTTCCATGTGCTGGTATCTGGTTTTAGTTGCTTGTCAGCTACTTCTGTGAAATACAGAAGCATGTTAAATGCTCAACCTGATGATTTGTAATTTGCTTTGGCCTCTAGATTTTTTTTTATGCTTACAGGACCTGCATGAGTGAAAATCCTGTAATTCATACTGACTTTTAAGAAACACAGCAGCATCAATAAGAAGAGTTAGTTGTGTTTCTGACACGTGCCACGTGACTTCGATTGCCTGTAAATTGTTTCATGCAACCAGAAAATGTTCCTCTTTTGTCTGTTTGCTCTTCATATTTCAAAGGAGAAACAGCTAATGATTGGATGATGTGTTAGAGAGCATTATGTCTAATGATGTTGGTAGGGCTGCGAGGTGAAATGTGACCTTCACAGTAATGGTGTAGGCGATCAACTTCGCACTGTTTCTGAAGCTGCGATGGAGAGCAGATTTATGGTTCAGGGGTGCGTGTAGGGGCTCAGTGACCCAGCACAAATGCCTCCTTTCGCTGTAGTTCATGCATAATAAACCCAATGTTATACTGTAATACCAAAAAAACTGCAAATCTGGGTTGTTGTTACAGTGTGGGCATTTTATTAAACCCATCATTGTGCAGTTATACTCAAGCTCTTTATTTTTTTTAGAAAAATTTTCCTTTTTCTGTTTTCTAAATGCTTTGAAAGGTCTCTTGAAGATAAGATGGAAAAAAAAAAGACATCACGGTTTTCTATTTTCATGTTTTGGTTAAAACATTTTGAGAAATTCTATAATATAAATATGCTTATTAGTTCATTAAATATGCTAACATTTCATATGCTAATGAGGCAATAAAATTTGAGCGCTACATATAGTTGACATCACCTTCCTCATACCTGCATAAACCAATTCAGTTTGACTTTAAAAATGTCTTTTAAATATATTTACTGTAAGAGGAATCTGGACATTACCAGTTCTTTTTTCTGCTGCTAGTTTTTAGGAATTTAATGTTTAAACGGATAAATATTTCACTGTTTGATTAAATTTGCATTAATTTGTTAAATGTCTAGTAAAGAAAATGGAGCTGAATTACCAAATAAGCAAAATTTAGATTCAATTAAAATTTCTTTCTGGTAGTTTAAAGAAGATTTGCTATGGAAGCAAAATACTACAAACTCTGTTCACGGAAAATAAAATTGCCTGTGGTGTGTCGTCTTAATGGTGTGTGGCTTTTGACGCTCTCTCCTGGAACTCATTCGCACACACAACCTTAAAAATAGCTGTGTATAGATTAGAAATGAGACAGCCAGAGGCTTTGCAAAGTGGGTGTAAATTTTGGCTGGCCTTTTAAAAACGCTGTAGTAATTGTGGGCTCTCACCCTTCCCAAATTCAGACATGGGAGACATGTGGGAGGACATGGGTTTCACATGCTGCTCAACAGGGCCACGTATTGTTTAAAAACCTTCTTAATGGTTCATCTTTTATCCTTTTTTTTTGTCTCATTGGATTGATTGCAACCAAAAGGATTTTTTTTTTCACATTATTTTGAGCCCAACCCCAGAAAAAAATAAAAAAAGGGATAAAATATCGTCTCTCTTGGAAGTGAGATTTTTAATCTTAATGAAATTTTTACCTGGATACATAAAGGACTAAAAAAAAACCCAACAACCCAATAGCATTTTCTCCATGCCACTAAATTTTATAGATGTCACAATGCAGTCATATATTTGTTAAAATCACACTTGCCTATCAGACGGCAGTTTGTGACACCACAGAACAGATTTCCATGACTTCAGAGTCAGTGGTGGTGTGTTTTTCACCTCTCCATCTGATGTTTGGTATTGTACTTTGGTGGAATAGAAGCAGTTGCTCTTTCCCGTGTTCTTGTAGCATTATGACACATAGCCAAATAGCACCATTATCAGAACTCTCTCCACTCCTACTGTATATCTATGTGCCCCCCAATTTAGTATACTCTTTAATTACTTTAATTTGCAAACTCTGGTACCAAATGTATTGATATCTTGACGGTAAAGTTGGATGGTCTTGGGCAAAAGTCTCTTGATAGCAGGCTGAGTATAGTGACTTATCTTGTCTTTTCTTGGGGCTTTTGTGAGATTTCAACTTGGTAAATGATTACCTTGTTAAATAGAGTTGCTTAATTATGCCACAAGATACTGCCATTTCTCTTTATTGCATTTTGAAGTACCTAACACAGTCACTTGTTGCCTATAAAATTTTAGCGTATTGTTTAACCCTACTTGCTAGAATCTGATGGAGTCCATTTCCAAAATTTGGCCATATGACACTGTTACGATTACAAATCACATTTTCTTTAAATGTGTTTGGTTGGTATGCAAAGCTGTAGCCAGTATTTACATATATAACTAAATTCATTGGTAAAAAAAATCCATTACTAAAATTTAAAGGTTGGATTCACGGTTTTATGTGGCTTTACACATTTACACACCAATAGACCGAAGTCTGGTGTTTAACGTTTCATTTTATTCACTTATTTTCCAGTCTTATCGAGCAAAATTTGATCCATTTTTTTTTCTGAGCATCGACTAACTGCTGCAGTCCTTGAACACACATCACATTTTCTCGTGTGTAACTGTGCACACTGCATGGGCTTGGATGGTCTTTTTGATGATGTTTTTCTGAGCCGCGCTGTGGTGCGCTGTGAACAAAGACAGAAGGTTACGTGAGCAGCTAAATCATCGGTGAACATTCAGGGTGAAATTATGTTTACTTTTCTCTGTAGAGATGTCTGAATCAGTCGTCACATCAGAACAGTCTCGATTGAATGAGTTAGGACGGCTGACACAGAAATTGCTTCTAAATTTCCTTTGCAATGACGAACACTCTTACTAGTGCTGTACAAGTTATCAGAAAACGATAAAACAGTTATTCTTTACATATCATTCAGTCAAAAACAGTAGTTATTTTCAATAATTACATATTATCAAAGGTGATTCACATGTTTTAAAGCGAAATACATTGTGTGTGAAAAGCGAGCAGCCCTATTTGACAGTCAAGCAGCAACCAACTTGATGGTCTAGCTGCTGCTTGACCAAAGAGCTCCTCAGGGCATGCAACCTTTAACCCTTTAGAGCTGATTGAAATCTTGATATAGGAAAAAAAATTATCCTGAAATGTATTCACTAAAAACTACAAAACTGTAAGGTCAAAATGATCAACCTCGGGCTGTATCAATGAGAGGTGTTTAGAGGTGATGAAATATAATAGTTTTCTTTTTGCTCATCATCCATTCTAACAGAAAAAAACAGGATATTTCCCAGTTTGTCTGTCACGATGTTTCCTTCCCCTAAACCGCAACCAATCATGTGACATGGGACCTCTCCCTGAGCCCGGTTCTCCTGTACCTGTCTTTCTGTTCAAAGGGAGTTTTTCCTTCCCACTGTTGCCGAGTGCTTGCTCATACGGTATGTTTTATTTTGTGGCGTTCTCTCTGTATTGTTGTCGGCTTACAGGATAGAGCACCTTGAGGCTACTGTTGTTGTGATTTGGTAATACTAAAACTGAATTCAATTATATTTTCAAGTAATTGAAAATGAATAATAGTAAAAACCAGTGACACTAATTGAAATTTTAATTTATTGAAACTGGTTTAAAAAGTTCTCTAATCTCCACATTTCACTTTTTACTCCAAATTTTAACTTTATTCTAGAAATGATCAATATTTTTTTCTTAATGTGGCCGTAATACTCCATCGTAGTTTTACAGTTTTGCTTTATTAGTTTAATAAAACTTAGTTTATTAGTTTTATTATTAGTTTAATATATTGTATGTTTATGTATTAATGCTTTTTTCACTGTTCACAAGTTCACTGTTCCCTATCTACATCCCCCCAACTTAAAAAAAAAAGACTTGCACCTGTACATGGCAATTTAAAAAAAAAGAGTTGGCCAGAAAAGGAGCGTTGGCAGACGATGTCACAGCTGAGAAAGCTGCAGCATGTGGTAACACAGTTTAATTGGAGCAATGGCACCGAGGCCACGGTAGGGTTTGTGAGGGATGGTGTAGGCAGTGGAGACATTTGTGGAAGCTATTCACGACGATTATGGCACAGTGACATGAGTGGAGTAGATATGCAGGACACACTGCAGTTGGAGTCGGGATATGTTTGGAGAACATTGGTGTCGGTCAGTGGGACAAACAGGAGAATAGCAGCAGACAGACTTCAGACCTCTGCCCATCTCCATCCCAATACCAAGTTTTAGACCAGGCCAGAGATCAGTGTCAGAACCAAAGAGCCGCTTCATGCACAGAAATGCTATTTTTAGTACTATAAGATAAATCTTTGCTATTTTTTTCTTCTTTTGCTGCTCATATACAGTCAGAAAGCATACCTTGGCTCACACTTGCATTAAAATGTCCAACTTCAAAGATAAAATGAACTTCTGTTAGCTTTTGTTTTTATAGAAGCAGACATGGATAAATTAGTGCCACATTTGGTGTAAGGTGTATGCTGCACTGGTCTGTTCTGGTAAAGCAGGAGCTGAGCATGAAAGCGAGGTTGTTTACTAGTCAGTCCTTGTTCCCACTCTCACCTATGGACACAAGCTGTGGGTAGTGTCCAAGGGTGAGATAGTGGAGATACTTGGAGATAGTGTGACATCTGCCATCATGTTTCGTGGATGCCTGTTAGTTGAGCTGTTCAAGCATGTCAAAGTAGGAGGAAGACACTTCAGAGAGATTATGTTTCTAAACTGGCTTGGGAACTCCTTAATGCCCTCCCAAAAAACTGGAGGAGGCAGCTAAGGTGAGGGATGTCTGGGCGTCTCTGCTTAAGCTGCAGAAAATGGATGGTTGGTTTCAAATGCTAATTAACACTTGAAATACAACTGCATATGCACTGCAATTTTTAATATACCTCTTGTACCGCTCAGCAGTTTGGATTTTATTTAGGCTTATTTTTTTTTAAATTGATAGATTTGCTGATACAGGCAGCTGAAGCTAAAAGCTGCTGGACCTTTATTTGTGTAACTGAACTGGACCCCTGTACTTGGTTTGTTTCGAGTCCAAAATCAACAAACCTAGAAAGTAAATTACTTGGTGGTATCAAGTTGGCCGTGTTCATTTTTTTGTATACAGCTTATGCTTCCATTAGAACTATTATACCTATATTATTGTAAACGTTCACAAAATTAGTAATCCAATTATTGTGTCACGCTATTAAATTTGTTGTAGGCGAGCCTCTATAAAACCAGTAGAATCATTCATCATTCTTACTAAAAACTGCCAAATATCATGATTTAAATCACAAGTAATGCAGTTATGTCATTGAATTAATAATATTTATGACAATAGGAAATGTTTTTTAAAAGAACAATACACCACAGAAAACCTTCTCAGACTACACTATTCCACCACCAAGACGCAGAACAAAGAATTGTTCAAACATCGTGCAAACATAGTACATTTCGAGAAGCTTCTAAATCCATCAGCCAACATGATTGTATGTACTGTGTATTTTTACTCACTGTTTAAGGAGGCAGAGAAAAAGAAACAAAAACAACATTTTTGGGCCAATCTAATACTGTTTCACTCTTTTTCTTTCTTTTTGCAGCTTCAGAACCACAGACAGCAATATTTCTTGTGTGTGTCACTTCTAAACAGTGATCTAAAAACTATGATAAAATTATATTTTATTCAATAAAATTAAAAAAAATATTTTTTTGATTAATTAGCATTTTTATTTTCTCTCTTTTGTTGAGATTATAATTTGAACACCTTGTATTGTATTGTATTGTACATTGTATTGTATAGTATTGTATTTCTCAGAATTAGACTTTGAAAAGAGAAACATTCATGACTAAATAAAGTATTGGGAGAAAAAGACATCAAAGTTAATTTAAAGCCCATGCACTATTTAGCCCAGTGAGCTGAATGACTTCCCACTAGGAATGGGTACCGATATCGGTTCTGACATAAACGGTAGTAACCAGACCGAAACTCAGCGCACATTTCGGTGCTTTATTTAGGGGCTATTTTTTGCTGAAATGTCATACAATTTGGATTCTAGCCAATCATTTTACCTTTCCAAGGATAGTAGGCGGGCCCAGGTACGTACGTTCTTTTCGAGCAGAGCGACAGATTAAAAATGCCCAAGGCGAAGCGGTCAAAAGTCTGGCTGTACTTCACAGCAAAAGATGCAAACTCAGCAACAAGTGCTTTAAGGTGATACTGAGCAAAGGAGGTAACACCTCGAATCTGATGAAACACCTGGCGACGCATAGGGCTTTTTTAAAAGCTGAGAAATTAATCTTAACTGCTATAAATTATCATTTGTTTGAAGGTATTACTGATGTAATAATAATGTAATTATTATGTTTGATTCTGTGGCTTACTACATTGAAACATTTGTGGTAAAAAAAAAAGAAAAAAAAACAACAGTAGAAAAAAAATGACCAAATTTGATCAGGACTCCATCAGTTCTGTGTCACGACTTGATTCTTTTCAGCTTTATTGTTATATATTTGACACTTTTTCATTATTTCTTATGTGGTTACAGTTGTGAGATGTTGTGCAACTTTTTATGAGTTTGGTTGTGACTCTTAGCTGGGACAGCTGCTTTAATAACACTTTATCAGCACTGATGTAGAAAACGATAAAGCAGCAAGTAAGATAGGACTTCAGCTGCACATCTTCCTGGCAGCAGATTCAAGAATTATAGTGATACATTGACTCACCAGTCTACTAAAGGCAAATAGATAATATTGCTTGAATATGAGTAATAGGAAAGTAAGTGCTGGGTGCTTGGTTTGTCTTGGAGCTATCACAGTCTATAGGTGAATGTAATGGGACCAAGCTGATGTGGCGCAGAGCCCATTACATTCACATCAGAACGTATCTTCTCCTACACGTTGTTCTCTTTTTTATGACTCTGCACTGCTCTTTGTTGTTGCCAAGGAATGGTATCAGATGAATGCTGGATCTTATCTTGTCACACTCCTAATTTCCTGTGGACCAGCTCTCCCCTGTGGCTGCTGTGTTGTGTGTGCGTGTGTGTGTGTGTGTGTGTGTGTGTGGCCAATGCTGCTCCCGCAAACAACAGTGCACTAAGACGGGGTAGATAGGTCTGTAATGACTGGGTAAACAAATGCAGAACATATGGAAACCTCCATTGCCAGGAACACCACCACTTAACAAATGCATCCCACATTTCATATGCAGATCTCAGGAGGACAAAAGATGTGTTTTGATGTTTGCATTCAAAAGGCCTCAGCAAAAATACAGGTTTCATAGAGGCACGTCCACTTATGCACAGCACCGAATGATCCCATTCCTCTCATCAGTGTGGTGAACACAGCTGGTGTTTTGTTAATGTTGAGATTTTGCAATGGGCAGGTGAGGCCCATTTTACCCCATCTCACTGGAGCTGAACGGTGAATGCTATTTACACCCCGGCCTAAGGCAGATAGCACAGGCAATTTTAAATCTAACCATAGATAGATGGATAGATAGCAGGAGCTGTTTTCAGGGAATGTTAAGGCTAGAGTGAGTGAAAACAGGTGATAAAAGCAGAGTAATGATGTTCCAGTTGTGGTGTCTCCTAGATCAGCAGCAGGGAGCCCGAGATTGAATGAAATCCATCTAGTGCAGCCGGATATTCTCCCACTTTCCTGAGAAAATTGAAAAGAATTCAGAGAAAACTACAGCATTTTTCCCACTTCCCATAAAAAACATTTAAAAGACGCTTGCCAGTCTCTTTCTTTTTTTCTGTTTGAATAGAAAATGTGATCTGTAACTATAAATGTGCACTCTTCAGCCATAAACATCTGAAACCATACTTATTAAAAACTTGTTCGATCTTCCCTTCAAGGTCATATCCTTGTGCCCCTCTGGATTACTTCCAGTATGTTTTCTCCCTACAAGCCTCATCTTTACCACTTGCACATCTGTGATTTTCTTTCTTTTTCTTTCTTTTTTTTTTTACCATGGATTTTACACACAACCTACAAAAATCATTTTCTGTGTACAACTTATTTAACGAACATCATTACTGATGATAGCCAGGCCTCTGACTACACCAAAGAAATCCAGCAAGAGCAATTTTAAGTGGAAAAACCCAAAGTATATGCCCGAAGGTACTGCATCAGGTCTGGAATCATGACCAGGAGCATGCTTTTTCAAATTTGACATGAATCAATTTGTGAATTCCCCTGAGTCAAACTGTTGGTGTCAGATTTCTATTGTGACCTTCAGTGGCATCACAGGGAAAAACACCTATACATGCATTTTTGCCCATGCCCAGTCCATTAACAACACTTTTATTTTTTTAAAAGTAAATTATCCCTGCAGTGCCAAGCGTATCATATTTGATCCATGTGCTTTTGAGACCTCTTTATTATCAATGTGATTTACAAAAAAAAGAAAAAAATAACTAACTGTAACCCCGTTATATGCTTTCGTTTGCTTAAGACCATCAAACTGTAAACATTAAATTACACATTAAACTTATATAGAAATTTATATTTCATTTCCTTTAAAGATTTAACAGAAATTTCCTGGCAATTATGATTTTGATATTTTTTAGTTATATATTTATTTAATTATTTATTTAAACGGTCAAGACATATAATTTGTGATTGCAACTCCTACACTCAAGACAATGATAAGGTCAGAAATAATGTGGAGTTGTCATTTATTTTTAATGAATATTGAACATAATATTGTCCCTCAGACTTTGCTTTTGTTAAATGATTACCTGCTTGTAGCAGTCGCAGCCTTTTAGAACCTTGGTATTCTCGCTATAGATTTGTTGGTCAGTTCTTTTTTTCCTTGCAAAACTCTCCAACCTTCACTCCACAGAAGCAATCCCCACCATCACATTTACCCCTCCCGAGGGCTGCACGTTATTCTCTTTCATCCATATTCCTCAGACTTTGTCTTACCTCAACATTTCAGTTTTTTAGCAGTTTCCCACATGAAATGTCCGTTATTTCTTACAAGAATGCTCCCAAGTT
>VUQR01031928.1:0-25357 GCA_015108515.1 Hemichromis elongatus
CATTTCTCTCTAGAATCCCTTGATAGTCTTGAGATTTCATTGTACCTGCACAGATTCAAGACACCATGTACCAGATGCAGCAAAGCAGCCCAGAACATAACCGAGCCTCCCCCATGTTTCACAGTTGGGACAGTGTTCTTTTCTTGATATGCTTCATTTTCTATCTGTGAACATGGAGCTGATGTGCCTTGGCAAAAAGTTCAATTTTTGTCTCATCTGTCCACAGGACATTCTCCCAGAAGCGTTGTGGCTTGTCAACATGTAGTTTGGCATATTCCAGTCTGGCTTTTTTATGACTTGTTTCCAACAATGGTGTCCTCCTTGGTCGTCTCCCATGTAGCCCACTTTGGCTCAAACAATGACGGATGGTGCGATCTGACACTGATGTTCCTTGAGCATGAAGTTCAGCTTGGATCTCTTTAGAAGTCTTTCTGGGTTTTTTTGTTACCCTTCGGATTATCCATCTCTTTGATCTGTCATCAATTTTCCTCCTGCGTCCATGTCAAGGGAGGTTGGTTACAGTCCCATGAATCTTACATTTCTGAATGACATGTGCAACTGTAGCCACAGGAACATCTAGCTGCTTGGAGACGGTCTTACAGCCTTTACCTTTAACATGCTTGTCTATGATTCTCTTTCTAATCTCCTGAGACAACTCTTTCCTTTGCTTCCTCTGGTCCATGTTGAGTGTGGTACACACCATGTCACCAAACAACACAGCGACTACCTGGAGTCCTATATATAGGCCCACAGACTGATTACAAGATTGTAGACACCTGTGATGCTGATTAGTGGACATCTTGGATTAACATGTCCCTTTGGTCACATTATTTTCATTCTTTTCTAGGGGTACCATTATTTTTATCCAGGCCTGTTTCATGCATATATTTTTTAAAATAATTCAGTTGAAGCATGGTTGAAAAGCAATGTATGACTTTCATTGGTTAAGATTTATATAACTTTTATTTATTATTACTTTTGTCAGATTAAAGTTATTTTTGTGACCATTGTGAATTTTTTCTTTCATTGATTGAAGGGTACCAACAATTTTGTCCACGTCTGTAGGTGGAGGCATTGTCATTCTAAAATAGACCACTCACATCCCATACAACTGGTCAACCAGAACACCTTTCTATTGGTTTTCATTTTTTGTTCCCTCTAAGGCAGGGGTGGGCAATTAATTACAAGGGACCACTAGATAAACTGGGACTATTGTGAAGCACTGCATCAATTAAACTTATTGTTGTGGGCATCCATAAAAGTCCCAGTTTCTAATGAGACCCCTTGGAAAAAGGAAACAGTAAAATACCCCAAATGTCTTAATAGGGCCAATGGATCCTCACTCTAAGGGCTGAGCATCCTAGGCTGTGCTTTTCTCTTGATGTCTTGATGTATGCCATTTATGCAGTCTCTTACCTGTTGAGAGTATGGTGAAGGATGACCCACCAGACTGTATCACTTTTCCCCCCATTTCTGCAGACCAGTGCCTGTTGCTTTTTTGCTTTGTAACCCCTTTCATTGAAGTTCTCTATAGCTATGTGCAGTACATGTGTGAAAAGCATACCTGTGTTAAAAAAAAAAGTATGAAGCAACTATGACATTAGCTTTTTGGCCACTGTTAAGCTAGTTTTGGAGCCAGAATTTACCATATTTGGACAGGTTTTCAGTTACTGGCATAAAGGAGAGAGATTTGTCACAACCGCCCTGAAATCTTGCTAGATAAAGACATGTGTATTCTCCAATTGACTGGCAAGTGGTTGCTATACGAGTCGCTAAAAAATATATTTTTCACATAGTAACTAGTATTTGCCAGTGGAATAACAACTGATCTGTGTGTAACTGAGTTTTAAAGTACAAAGAATAAGCCAAGAATGTGAATTCTTGGCTTATTCTTTGATCGTCAAGAACTGTCTACATTTATTCATGATCTTCCTCACTGACTGTCCAAAGTAAAACATAGGAGTCATGTGTATCAAGAAAGACCCTTATTGCTACACCAAAAAGAAATGCAGAGAGAGGACATAATCCCTGAGTTTCCTGTCACTACTCGTATGTTATGGCAAACAATAGCGATACCCTTACCAGTAATGTTAAACCTACTATCAAGCACTGGAATCTAACATTCACAGATCGTGTGGATTGGACTGAAGTCGTAAGGAGTTTCTGTTTGGTCCCATTGGACTAGTGAGCTATTAGCAATGTGGCATGTGTGCCGACTTTAACTTTTCCCACAGACTAAAATGGTGGTCAATCTGATCACGATCTGATCATCTGAATTTTATGTTGTGATATTTAATGTTGCGATACCTCAGTATTTAGAGACATTCTATCAGACTAGTCGCCAAGGTTTAAAAATAGAATGAAAACAATAAAACAACCCACAGGCAATAAAAATAATTAATTTTTTATCTCTGTGAAAATGACTAAATTCATCTTGATGTCTTTTGGAAAAAGACCTTCTAAAACTTTAATATAAAGTCTTCGTGTGTGGGTATGATGCCTTCATAATTTTGCTGGAATTATTTTCTGGGTAATGTAGTTAGATAATGTATTGTTACTTTCAATGATTCTGTAGAAAAAAGTGAACTTTGGGTTTATATATTAGAGTTGCATTTTGTCAATAAAGGATTAAAAACAAGAAGACAATTGTGTTAAAATTAATAAACCAGATTGTAAAAAAATATATAATAAAGGAACTCATAATCTCTGAATGAAAACCAGTGAGAGCAGTTGAATCAAACTTAAATATTTATTCATAAAACTCTAAGTCCCGCTACAAAAAATGAGTACATTGCTGTAAAATCTTACATCTTTCACTTTACATCTCCCCCCTCAACAAGCATTGTATCCCTTATGATATATATAAAAAACAAAAATATACAGCAACTGAATTTTATAGTGTCTTTGGTACAAACCATCAGTAACACCTTCAACTGCAGGTCCCTTCATGCCCTTGAAAAAAACCTGCGCTACTTTCCAATGGTGTCTATTAAGGAAGACATCGTAACACTTTCTGACACAATCTGAAAGTTACCAAGTTTTCCAAAATCTCACACATAATGAAGCAGCCACTGAAAGATATTTGTCTCTTAACTAAATGTTAACATGTATTCTTTTTTTTCAAGATTCCTTTAATGTCACTGGGAGTGTGTTATCAAATGTAGTTACACTCATCAAATGGCAGCCATTTTCACCATTTTAACATCCTGTGCCTCAGTCAAAAAGCCTCCAGTTGCTAAAATGAAGGCATATCCTCTAATCAGTTGGCAAGTGATAACAGTGGTTGCAAGAGTGTGTTGGAAAAATTCACGATTGCTTTGGTCACTAGCAGCTTGCCATGGTTGCCAGCAGTCTGCATGGAAGACGGCGACTTAACTGCAAACACTAACCAAACACCAAGTGGTAGTGAAACTGGAAAAAGAAAAAAAAAAATTAATGGAAACAGGACGTTTGCCTTATGAAATGTATCGGTTTCAGTGGTAAGGCAATATTACCAAGGAACGTTCTTTGTTTCCAGTTGGCACCACATTTTTCAAGGTTTCATTACCACTTGGTGTAGACAATTTTTGCGTCTTCCCTACAAACTACAGACAACTCTGGCAAGCTGCTAGCAACCAAAGCAAATGGTAAGAGGTTTGCATTGAACCTAGCAAGTGCAAGAACTCTTCAGCAACCACTTGCCAACCGATATGGGACCACACATTTTTTTCCCCACCGTCTACTAGGTCACCGATTGGTCTCTAAGCCTGTGTGGTTAAAGCCTTAACTGCTAATTATAGAAGGGCAGTAACCAAACAGCTATCTAGCTTACTGTTTAGCAAGCTACTAGCTATTTAGCTAGCAAACTAGTTAACAAGCAACTAGCTACCTAGCCAAGCTAACAAGAGACTGGTAACTCTCAAGACTGCAGATGAGCTTTTAAAATTGATGGGAAAGTTTAAAAATGTGGGAACTTTTTGGACATTAAAAAGTTTCACAAATTCCCTATATTTGTACCATTTTATAGTAGGAGGCTTTTCACCTTGAATATTCAAGAAAGTTGCTATACAAAACAGTAAAACCGAAGGATCTACACTGCTTTAACAGAAACCGCCTTGAATGAATTCTGGGATCAGGGAACGTAGTAATTGAAAGACATTACTGAAAAAACAAAAAAAACAAATATAATATTGGCATATCATCTCTCTCAGGTGCTACTTAACCAGAATAAAGACATCTACAGACTCCAGGCAACTCATGACACAAAAACATACCACTGCTGATGGACAAGAACCTTCTTTGGTATCACATTTCCTTCGTGAGACATTTCTACAAAGACCTCTTAAGAAAACAAGTGACAGCAAAAAAATGTAGAAAATGACTGATAACAAAAAGAACTAAGGCACATTATGGTAATCAAGGCAGATCAGAAAACTGACTTAAGTATTTAAAGACTCTCCTAATTATCTTCATACATTAAACTCAAGAAGAATTCAAAACAAAAACAAAAAAAACAGAAGTACAGGATCCTATAAAGGGAAATGAAAACTATACATCAGATTTTATTTTGTTATTGTTGTGGTGGTTTTTTCTTGTTTTTTTTAAAATAACCAAAGGGAGATAAAGGTTTTCAACCAGCAGCAGGGAATATATATATATATGTATATGTATAATATAGTGTATATATTACATTGGTAGTGTGTGTGTGCGTGCGTGTGTGAGTGTGTGTAGACATGTGTGTACAGCGAGCAGATACTGCACAGCAAATCTGCCTCGTTTTCATCATCCAGCAGCATGATCATAAGGGAAACACAGTCTCTCTCTCTCTCTCATGTTTTTTCTTTCTCTGGGTCAATTCGTCCATCTTTCAATTTGTTGTGTATCTGAGGAGGGAGACGGTGAGATATTTGTTTAACAAATGACGCAAAGGAGGAGGATACAAATATCGTGTTCTGAATAAAGCAAAGAAGGGAGAAAGAAACCAGGATGAAGGGCAAATGGAAACATCACAGTCAGGCATAAATAAAAGAATAAACTTCCAATCAAAGAAATTAAGCAATGAAAGAAGGTTGTCCTAAATAAGAATTAAGAGTAACAGTAACACAACGCTGTATTTAGAAAAAGAACGTTGCACTTTTGGTACCTGGCAATGATATGTGTAACCATCTTGTCCGTGATGCCTGGACAGATATCTTCGGCTATTCGAATGTTGCGTTCCAGCTCCTCGATGGCCAACCGCTGCTCAGAATGCTCCTTGTGCTGTTGTTTCAACTACAGAAGAAGACAACAAGAATCATTTTTAAAATCTTTTTTTTTTTTTTTATTTAAGCTTACTTCTCTCAGGTTACCACAAAGCCCTCCTCAAAAAAATCAATGCAAAAGTCCAAAATCATATACTCTGGTCCCAAGAACAATGCCTGAAACAAAAGGATGAGTGTACTGATGTTTAGGAGACTTCTGTATACCAACCTCTGTGAAGACGGGAGAGATGACTGTGGTGAGACTGGCAGATTTAGTCATCTGATCCTGAACCCGCACAGATGAAAAGGACAAGAAAACAAAAGACGGTGAGAATCTTAGTTATACTGAACTCTGACTTCCTCATGATGCGTTTAAAAACAAAAAAAGGGTGCAACCTGTCATCTGTGCAATGTAAATGACACATAAGCAGGTTTTCTCTGTGTTAACATTGAGCAGAAATACTTTGGCAACACACTGCAGAATTCCAAAAGGGGGTCCAAACCAGTACTAGCAAAATGTAACTAATAAAGTGGCTGGTGAGTCTAGATGATTGAGACTGAGGCATTACTAGCAAGACCATTATGGACCAGACTTCTGATTTGAATTTAAAATACAAGGAAAAACAACCACATGTTAAAAAACAGAGTAACACACAAAGGTTTTATTTCCATGTATACTAACACACAGGTGGTACTAACATTTCCATTGAGGATGGTCCTGCTATCTGACTTGTCCTGCTTCTTCTTACGGACGGTGGTGAAGGACCACTCTGGAGACTCGTTGTTTTCCTTATTACTGGATTCACTTAAAGAAAAAATAAACACATTTAAAAGGATAGACAGATATCAGACCTCTCTGCTGACACACACACCTGATCAGTTCCAGCTGAATCAAGTGAACGAGAAATTACCTGTCAGAGTCGTCTGAACTGTTGTCACTGTGGTCCTCCTCCTTCCACCTCCTGTACCTGTCAATCAGCTCGCTGAGATAGGACGTCTTCTTGCAGTGTTTGACAATGAACTTGTGTTTGAGCAGCTCCTTGGCTGTGGGACGCTGCAAGATGAGAAAACAGAATTTTTTTATTTTATTTTTTAGAAAAGACAGAAACCCCCCCAAACAGGTTATAATGTTTTTAAACTTTAAGGTGGAAAGTTGAAAAATAAAATGATTTTCAGCTTTCATGGAGGAGATGGAGAAAAAAAATATGAGAAAGGGAGGCAGAAAACAGAAGTGCCCAGCAGGGGGCAGCAGGATCCAACTTAAATCACACAAAGAGAACAGGGAAGCTGCTCTGAAATATTCAAACCGCCCTAACTGTAGGAAACGAAGCCATCTACACCGAGCTCTCAAAATACTAAAGGAGGAGTTTACAAGGATGGCGGCTCATGAGGTAAAGCCACCAATCAGAAGCCTGAGTTGCCCTTGATGCATCCAATAGACTTTGTGTGTGGGTGATTTTTAGATATAAAGTGCTGCATGAATGGGACTTGAAGTAGAAAGCACTTTGAGTGCTCAATCAGATTAAAAAAGCACAACACAAGTCCCAGTCCATGCTACCATTTACCAACACCGACACAGTTTATGAATAACCTAGGGTCAAAAATAAAGCCCCATATGTGGTAGCATGCCTCTCCCTACAGCTGAAAAGACAAAAATTTATGAATGATACAACATTAGTACAAATGTAAGCTAACTGCTGCAGCTGTGCTAGCTATTCATATTACTAGCTAATGTAAAAACAGTCTAAGACGTGGATGGCGACAGCCTCGTCACTGCCAGGAAATTGAACTCATCAGCTCTGCTAGAATGTATACAGTACACTGTAAATGTTGATTAAATATTGACACCAGCGCCACTTATCGAAGTGCTTCCCACACTTGGATAAGTGGGCCCAGCTGGGAAACGTAAGGCGTTGACTCAAGGTGATTTTGGCTACATCAACTCAGCCCCAGGTTCACCTTATACCAGCCAGACTGTTTAGACAGGCATTTGGGTAATGCGCGTGTGAAATATGTTGTTTTTATTCGATATTTATACTGTACTATTGCTTTGTTTGATTTGCTTGTGAAGCACTTTGTAACAGCTCTCTGTTTTAAAAGTGCTATATAAATAAATTTTACTTACTTACTTACAGATGTCAGGTGTGTGGTGATACCTGGGCCATGCTTAGCTAACGTAACTCCTAGGTCCATAAATGAGCTGTAAACCCCAAACGTAGCCCAGGTTTGACACCTGGAAGCGACTGCCATCTTACTCTGGAACTGGTTACAATCTTTAAATGTTCTCAGCTGTATGTGGACACCAGTTTAATAAATACTAAGCAGGAAATTAGTTTTGCAGTTCAACCTGCTGGTTATTTAGTTACTTTTTCAAATAACCAATCTGCTACAGTTACAATGTTACTGGATACTGCTCATAATGCTATTCAGTTTCTTAGACTTCTTTCTAGCTGAACAGTAACAAATGCACGTACCAGAGGCAAGATTTAGGGAAAATTAGTAGAGGCATTGCGATACAAAAAAAAAAAAGAACTTTTTGAAAGCAGGTGAATCATAATGTGTCATAGTAGCATAGACACCCAGAGTCCCAATAAACAACTTTTTCAGTGACTCACAAACTAACAGACACTAAAGGTACAGATGTTTTATTTTAGTTTAGTTAGTTCTCAGAATTTCACTAAATTGTTTCACTTTCATTTTCTTAAAGTTTAATTTTTTATTTTATTTGAGTCGACTAAACTGTATTTTTTCCACACTGAGTTGTAGTTTTTAAACTTTAGTTTTAGCTAGCTGTAATAACGTTGCATATTTTACACTGTTAGAAATGAGCTCCATCAGCCAGCTACATACAGACTGAAGAGGAAAAAGTAGTATCTGAAGATGTGCTGAAAGAAATGCTGCAAATATCAAAACACTAAGCAGTGAGTTAAAGTCCATTTAAAGTCCATTTAGAGGGAAATGTATAGAAGGCTACATAAAATCTGGGTTTATAACAAACACACAAGGCAGATTATTTTGGGTAAAAAAAACAAAAACAAAAAACTTTAAACATTTTCTTTTCACAGAAAGTAAACTAATGAACTACCTAAGTAAGTTACCAGCACTGGTGGTCACATAAATGCAATTGCTCTAACTTTTCCCATAGAGACGACATCTAACGACCTCTCCTGTGACGTAGACGTAGTTTGACGACCATTGGGATTGTTTCCAGGT
Organism: Hemichromis elongatus; assembly: GCA_015108515.1. NCBI lineage: Eukaryota > Metazoa > Chordata > Actinopteri > Cichliformes > Cichlidae > Hemichromis > Hemichromis elongatus. Next base: position 8,433 of record VUQR01031928.1, read on the forward strand.
TTTTCCTAAGGGCAGAGAGCACCCTCACTAACTTCTGATGCACACCTAGTTATTTTGTTTGACAAGCAGGCCTGAAATGTGACAGAAACCACTCACTTCAGAAACATGGATTAGTCCAAGTAGGATTGAAAGGGGTAAAGCGCTAAAGTAAAACCAGAAATGTCCCATAAATGCAGAGAGAGATTTTCAGGACATTCCACCAGTGTTAAAACACTGCAGATTTTAATGTGAATAGAACTCAAAGGATATGGCAGCTAAAAACTTTTAAATTACAAAAAACTCAAAGGTTTATTGCATTAAATGCTGACTCTGTGTGTGTCAGCTGTGAGTCTTACAAAAGAAGGGTCCTTGTTGAGGCAGGCCTCTGTGAACTCTTTGAAGCTCTTGGAGAAATCACCAGTCAATGTTGGAGGAGGGGATTTCGGGATGTGGAAGAGCACTCGCATTGGATGCATGTCGGAGTTCGGCGGTTCCCCCTTGGCGAGCTCGATGGCCGTGATGCCCAGTGACCAAATATCCGCCTGGGAGGAACGCAAAATAAACACATTTGCATGTTATTGACGGTGATCAAAGTTTCAAATAGACTTGTTTATAGGTGGATTATGGGTATGTAAAGTAGACATACTTGTACCCAGAAAACACAGGGAATTTGTATTCTTAACAATGAACTGATGGGTGTAAAACAACTGATCATGTTGACAAAAAAAAAGACAAGAAAACATTTTTTTGTTAACCTTATAAATGACTTAAACCTTCGTGTGATTGTGTAAAGATCATTTTAGCACAACTTTGTTACTCAAGTCTATACAGGAATACAGGCTGCACAGCTATTAATACACAAAGGCAGAAACACGACAACACGCTGAGTCAGGATGACTTTCTGTTTGCACGGTGACTGTGACACTCACAAAACATATGTCAAGTTGGTTTGGAGGAACACATACACACACACAGAGTCATGTACACACTCAGCAGTTACTCATGCATGAACGATTGAATATCCCATCTTCTCAACTTGCTCTAACAATCATGTGGCAGACCAGGCAAGAAGCAGACATTGTCTTATTCACACACACACACGCACAGACAAACACACACACACACACGCACACACACTCTTCAGCTGTAGCAGTGCTGTTCAGGGTCACATTACTATGGGATGCTCGGTCACTATTTGACTGTTAACTCTCCCAGCTCCATTACAGTCACACTGACCATATGGCAGCATGTGGTAGGAACACGGACACACACAGAGACACACAAACGGAGTCCTATGGACAGTAATTGGTAGAATATAGTGAATCCTCAATAAATATCTACAAAAATCAGAAAATTACTCATCTAGAGCTTATTCACAATATGGTTTTGCTCACAGTTCTCCAAGATTATATAGTTACAAAGGAAAAAGACAAAAAAAACAAAACAAAAAACACACACAGAAAGCACCAGCAAATAGAAAAATGCTGCCGAAGCACTAAAAATACATAGGAAGCTGAATAAAATTTTATTCATGTTGGCATTAATCCCAACAACGGTCACCTCAAAGTCCTACAAAAGACCCAAAATTACCCCTCTGAGCAAGCACTTGGTGACGGTGGGGAGGAAAAACTCCTTTTTAACAAGAAGGAACTTCAGCAGAATCATGCTCCGGCAGGAGCAGCAACGTGCCGTGACAGGTTGGGCGTGAGGAGAGAAAGACAGGGGAAAAACATGCTTTTTTAAATCGCACAGCAAACAAACAAAGAATCCACTCAAAACAGAAGGGTTCCTGGGAACACAATATAGTACTAAACATGACAAGGATTGCACTGAGGCAAACTCAAAAAAGCGCAGATTTCATCTTTGTTTTGGGGGAAAAAAAGATGCAGCTAATGTGAGTTTTAACCAGTGATTCATATAATACTGTATATACATGTTAGCCATTTACTGCTCTCTTCTCACTTCAGCAGCTTCTGCTTTTTTTCTTCTTTTGCTACAGGCTAAAGTGATCAATGCTGACAACCCCACAGGAATCTGTGGTGTTGGTGGCAAACAGTAGGGCAGAGCTAAAGAAACATATCCAACTTGTAAAAATGTTTACATTTCTGAGTCACGTCACTGTCCTGAATCAGCCTCTGGCAGGCCTCTTCTCTGTAGCTACACTGCTCACAAATGGCTGTTCAGGCCAATCACTGGAAAACAAGACAAGACTTCTTAGAAATATAACTGAATTATGGGTTATGAGTGGCCATAACATAAATAAGATTATTTTGAGAGAGCTGAAAATACTGCTGGATGATAGAAGAATGGAGGAAGTGCTTCTGTAAATGGTGTGGACATTCAAATACTTCTGGTCAAAGTCACATGGTTGAGGTATTAATAGGACAACTGACAGTCTGTGACCGAGTCTGATATGAGATTAGGCATCACACACACACACACACAGCAAGCAAAGTACAATGGCTGTCTTCTCTTTGCAGGCTTGTTCTAACTGCTCAGGTTACATTTACGTAACCAATGGCGAAGTCTGCAAACCGCCTTCGGTATTTCAACAAGTTGCACTTTGTCTTCCTTCCTTCCTTCCCAAAACAAAACAAAAAACCAAAACAGTACAAGCTCAAACATTCATTCATACTTGAACCTGTTTGTTTTTCACAAACTACATGATTATTCCTTAAAAACTAAAGAATATTTAATTGCTCAAATACCTGCAGGAGACCATCATTTAAACTGTGCCAGAGAGATCGTGAACGAGTCCGGCTTACATTAGTTTTTGGTCACAGTTACGTATCATTTCAACAGTTTTATACACCTTTTTTTGTTACCTGATCCCTCTGAGGCCAAAATACACAATATAAATCACAAAGGCACACAGAGCAGAGGCAATCTGCACATGAAGGCAGATATATGTGCGCACAAAGACACATGCACCAAACCACATCAAGAGATCAAGTGAAAACACCCTAATGGATCTGCCTTATTTCCAAAGAAAACACACTTGTGGAACAAGTAGACAGAAAGCAGCTCCGCCTTGTTATACAAATTTCATCATAGCTTTGTTTGCTCTGTGACTTGCATGAAAACCTGTGTGTTTGATGCTGGCAGGTGCATTTCTACCTCCATTCACTGCTTAAGTCATTGTTTTGAACCACAAACAAAGGAGACGGTGAGGGAATCCCTTCTAAACTGGAGACAAAGCGGACGGTCATCATCATCCTCATCAAATAAAAGCTAAAACTGCCAGCCCACAAGATGGCAGCGGCATTTCTATTGGATGCAAATAAACGTGAGGGGACTGTGGAAAATATGCAAAGCGGGCAACAACAACAAATCCACGTGTGTCTGGTTGCTACAGCAATACGCAAACAGAGCAGGAGGAAAATCACACAGCTGGATACCCCTTTTTTTAAGACCCGATGGGCTTTTAAAGGATCAGAAATCAGTTATGAGGATACTATGAAGCAATATTTGCTTGTTTTGTATGTTGACAACTTAAATTAAGTGGATTAAAAAAAAAAACAAAGGCCCAATGGTAACCTATCTTGGTATAAAGATGGGTGTTGTTTGAATTAACTAGGAAAATTTGCATTAATCTAAAAGACGTTCCTTTCAAAATAAGTTGCACTCATTAAACGTTTTCTGTTAAAGGGTTTTCTATTCGGGTGTTCTGCATAGGTAATTGTAATAAATAAAAAGGGAGTTTAAGCTAATCCAAATCCTACTTCTAACACTGATGGGTTTCAAGAGGCTAGACTGTGTGTTAATGTGCTTGAGGCAAGAGAAGAGTTATTTCCGTAACTTCATGTCAGACTGAGGAAAACAAAACAAGGCGTCAAAGATTAATCATCCTTCTTACTCAGCTAAAATGTGCATAATCTTCAGTTTTCCTCATTAAACTAGTAAAATGCAATTACTCAGTTCTTCAAACAAACAAAAAGGTAAGTGTAGGCATATTTATTTAAAAACCTTATATTTAACTTTTCTTAATAAGGTGTCGTATTGAAGTTTAGCTTTCAGCTGCATCATATTTTAATTACCTCCGTCATAGTTTTGGTTTTTGGGATTTCCATCTTCTCTATAAGGGTTAATAAAGTTCTGTCTTTTTACTACTTGCTAAATATAGTGCTACATTTTTAAACCTGTCCTTATGCAGGACCAATGGTACCACATTGGTGCCGGGTTGTGTACATCTTTAGCTATGCAGACTAAAGCACATTAAGCATATGCTACCAATGTAACAGTGGTTGCCCGGAGGGGGGCGTCTATTAACTGGAAGGTCAGAAGTATGAGCCCTGCTCCTCCAGTCATGCTAAAGGGTCTTTGTGCAAGACAAACCGCCCCAAATGCATACACTGCTGTGACTTTGTAAGTTGTAAAGTGCTTAAAAGTACTGAATACAGTACTGTGTGGATGGGGGAATTTGGATTGCAGCAAAAAATGTTTTAACTGGTCAGTTTTAATTACAATCTAATTTAACAGTTTAATTAGAAACGTCTGCTTAAATTAAGTAGAAAAGCACCAAGTACCAGGCCACATACCATTTAGCCTAACAGTGAGGACACTATGTGCAGGTCGCAAGCTGAGAGGAAAGAAAAATAAACGATGCCTGCATGTGGACAGTTTTAATTCTTTCCAGTTCTCACGTTCATGGCTTATTAAAATTCTATCTTCTGCGAGGCATGAGCTAAGCTAACACTACACAAGAGCTGCCCCACTTGTGACACTATGCAGCTTCAACAGGTAGACGAATGTAGGCAAACCTCTGTGTAACAACTACGACTACCAACGCACCACATCATTGAACGCTTTAGCTAGAAATGCATGCTATCATGCTAACAAGCACAAGTTCGGCCATTCCTTAGTATTTGTGTTTTTGACTATGAAAAACTATTAGCTTAATATAAGGCTAGTTTTATCCTTTATTTTGTTGTGAACCTTGCCATTAAAGTTATGAGAAAATTATTTTCTCCCAAATTTAAATTGATTAGACCCAATCACCCAATATAAGGTTTATGCCACTGTGCTAAATTAACAGTATAGTTAATCCACCACTATGTGCAAGCTCTTTAAATGAAATCACATTTTATTGTATATTTTTGGGAACTCCCCCCAAAAAATTATACATGCAAAAAAACGACAACAACAAAACAAATTTAAAAATATATCGCTCTGCCTACAGTCCTTTTGTGCATGTTAAACATATATAGAAAAGTATGAATGACGTGCCTTGCATACTTATGGCACCTCAGACATAATTGGATAATTACAGTTTCAGGGAGGGGCTGAATGGATGTGAAGAAGGGCAGCACAATAGAAAGTATTTCGAAAGTATTTCACTCTTTTGTGTTATGTCTCCTGCTTCAGTGCAGATGCTGTTTGTACAACTGCAACTAATATGAATGTTAATTAAATTAATTAATCAATTTGGCAGTTTTCTTTTTGCAGCACATACTCAGTAGAGTTGTCGAGCTCATTGTTAGATGGAAGTGGAAGTACAAGCTTCGGGTTTTGATAGACCTTTTCCAAAGTTCATGCTGTCCTGGTGATGTAAACAAGCAGAACTGTTGCATAAGACATTTCCTTCAAATGTCTCTTATCTGTACAGCCAGAGTTTGCTCATTTTGAATGAATATGATATGATAGGTGGTTCTTCATTCTGAAATTCCTACAACTACCTTGGAGATTTTAAAAGTTAAAGAACAACTTTTTAAAAAAAAATCTGCAACGGTATAAATGGATGTCTTACCTTGGAGTCGTAGGCGGACTGCTGGATGACCTCGGGAGCCATCCAGAACGGCGTTCCCACGAAGGTTTCCCTCTTGATCTGTGTGTCTGTCAGCTGACCTGCCACTCCGAAGTCCGCCAGCTTCACCTGACCCTGCTCCGACAGTAGGACGTTGGCAGCTGCAGAGAAGTAAATAATTTAACCTTTCTGCAACATCATCAGACTGGCTAACATTATCAACTAATGGTTGTGATTTTGTGCAAAAAATGTAATTCTGATTCTAATACTGTGAAATTAAACTCCAAGTATAAAAATTATAAAAGAATTCCAGATTTCCACTAAAGTGGCCATCCTTCTTCCCTGAACCCCTACAGCTAAGATGTCGAGTGCAAAGTTAGCACATACCAAGAAATAACTATCAATTTCAGGGGGTCTAAAATTAGTCTTTTGCTATCCATTGCAATAATCCTCGACTCTTTCCTCCATCAAGTCGACTTCTGACGACCTCCCCTGTATACATCCTATATATATGTATATATATATAATAGTTTTCTGCATTTTTCCAAGAGTATCTGCACAGGTAGAGATCACCCTCACTCATTTCTGATGCCCGCCCAGTCATTTTGTTCCATAAGCATGTTGAAATATGACAGAAAACTGCCTCAGGCGTTACTCCTAGTAGGCAATCAAGCAGTAAAGATTTAAACACATCAGTGTGAATCAAACAACTGAGACCTCATGTTAAACCTGCTCTCAGGCCTGTGTGGGTGTATCTTTAGTATAAATCTTCGTCGCCATCCTGAGAGCTGTTTGACAGTTGGTAATGAGAACATGTTGAACTTCATCATTTCTATGATGGTGTTTACTTTAATTCCCAGCTCAGTTACGCTCGAGTGTCACAGCCACGAAAAATATGAAAATCTTTTGACATTGTGAGAAAATTAAGTGGTGATCAGTTTCAACGGAAAGCCTTCTGCATGAGTCCTGAAACGCTAATTTAAATAGATTGGCTTCCAATGAAAGATGTCTTGGAGATCAATTGTGGGAAGTTTTGTTTCCCCCCAGGCACCAACACCTGCAGCTCAGCTTCTGAATCTTATTTTCATTTAAATGACATTGTAGCTGAGTCAGTGTTGGAGGTTCAGGCTCTACAGTCTAACCAGCACCTGCCGCACCTTTGATGTCTCTGTGGATCTTCTTCTCAGAGTGCAGGTAGTCGAGCCCTTTCAGAATCTCCTTCAGCATGGTGGCAATCTGAAACTCATCAAATGGACCCGCCCGCAGCTGTGCACAAGCAAACACACAAACACACACACACACGTGTGCGCAGAGTGATGACACGGGTATAAAACGCTCTGTAATACGCCGGAGGCTCACAAACACACCCTGTTCCAGTTTCAATCAAGACAAGTCCCAACACAGAAAAATAGACAATCAAATGTTAATGAATCAGATTTTCTCATTTTAAACAGACTTTAAATTTATTAAAATTAAAGTTTAATTTCTCCGTATTTATGTACAAACAGATGTTCATTATCATAAGTGAGAATTTTTCAAAAGAGGGAGGATGAGACTAAAGGAGGGGAGAAACTTCACAAACATTGGCCGTAGTCATTGCATTACTTCACTTTCTAGGTTTCATGAACAATAAATCCTCTAGAAATAGACTCACCAAGTCGAGTGCTGAGCCCCCTCCAAGATACTCCATGATGATCCACAATTTACTCCCCTGAAAGACAGAGAATACAAATAAACTTCCAACAATGTGTCTATAAAAATGACACAATACAATATACTGGGAATAAAATAAAAAAAATCATTAGTTCGCAGTAGCTGAACCTTTTTCCGTGGAAAACAACCCTCACCACTCCTGTGGAATTCCTTTTAAACCTGACTCAGATCACCTTCTGGGCTGAATGGAAATATCCTTCTTACCTTCAGGTAGGAGCCGTAGTACTTGGTGATGTACGGACTGTCGCACTGACTGAGCACCGTGATCTCCTGCTGGATGTCCTCGATCTCATCCTCGGCCTCCTCCAGATCGATCGTCTTGATGGCAACGACGCTCTGAGTGCGGTTATCGATGCCTTTGAAGACCTGTGGATGGAAAACCGGAAGCAGTGAAGTGAAAAAACATGGATTAAAGAAAACCAAAGAGGATCACCAGCAGAGAAAGAAAGGGAGAGGTGATAAAAGGAAAAAAAGGAAGTGAATCTAGGAGAGAAGATGACCAAAAATAATAAATTACACCCACCTCTCCGAAAGATCCTTTTCCAATGCGATCCAATTTAGTGAACAGCTCCTCTGGATCGAGCTGAGTACTCTGAGGAGAGGAAGAACAAAGAGTTAACAGGAGTTAACAATAATATTAATAATAAAACTACACGTCTCAAACAAATTAGGATAAATGCAGGGCACCACATGGGCTGAAACACAAACAGACTCATGCTGTTCACTTGCAAATAGATTAAAAACACATTTTTATCATTTCTAATATCCAGAAGCAGATATCTTACTTATCCATGAGTCATTTGCATGCTCGGCTAATTGTCGTACAGACAATGTGACGTGGAAAAGCCAAAAAGTTTGTAAAAACATGTTTTAATGTCAAATTATTTGTAACAGAAAACAATATTTCTGTTACTGTAGCTCAGCAGCACTCTGACATTTGAGGTCAAATGGATCCAAAAACATTTGCGAATTCTGTGTGTTTATTACACATTTGAATATTATATAACTTCCTGTTGACTCATGAGTGTTAATGCAATGACACACTGAGCTTATTCAGACAGGCCACCCAGGTGGAGCAATCACATGTACACTGATCAGGAATCACTAGAAAACTATTAACTCTTATTTTGAAAGTTCAGTTCTATCTGCTCCTTCCCATCTCGCCTCAACTACACCGTCTAGGACTCCGGCCACCCGCAGAAGCTTAGTTTAAGGGCTTATCCTCTAAACTTCACATTCAACCTGTGCTTTACAGGTTGCTTCTTCCCAAGGTCCGTCACCATGGTAACCTGAGCTGCAGATGAAACCTGCTCCAGAGCAGGTCGCGTGTGAGATCAACAGGTATGAAACCACAGCCTACTGAACAATCAGTTCTGAACAATCACATCCCCCAAACAGTGCGTCCATCCCAGAAAGGCCTGTGGATCTCAGCGCTCGGGTGTCAGGAGAGTTTCAAGAGTGTCTAAAGTTTGTGTCTATCTCTGATGAGCATCATTACAAAGTATAAATTTAAACAACAATATTTTTTTCCTTCTGTTGGCTGCAAGCTAGTAAAACAAAACAAAACAAAACAAGAACCTCCATATGGTAAAATCATTCTAAAACAGGGAACCTATTTGTACCTGTTGACCTTACAGGCTATTGTTCTTCATTTACCATCGCAGCTAAAGGAACAGGCCTAAAACTCTGGTAAGCAAGTCAATAAACAGCCAGTTAATGTAAAGGATTATCACCTGTTAGATCCTCCCTTGTTTGCTCTATAAATCAAATTTCTAAGAAAGACCTGGTCAAGGTAGCATCCACACCCGAGCCAAAGGCATAAAACTTTACAGGCCTTTCAATAAAAACATCCACCGGTCTCCTTCATTGCATTCCTTATGATGCTTTAGATGCAGGGATGTTTAAAAGTTCAGGTCTCTGTTAATTACTCCTTGTCAAAGGTGCCTAACACATCTATTAGAACCTTCAGCACATCAAAATCCAACCATCAGAGCGTCACAGCTGGTGACTACTGCGTGCAAAGATAAACTGGGAATATCTCTTTAGATAAAAATACAAATTAATGCTGTTATCTGTGATTCAATGATGGCCAACAAACTAAATCATAAAGAATGCAATGCTGAGTTAGACACTTTGCATTTGATTCGTAGTAAAATGCAGAAATTCATGGTAAGAAACTCAAGTCCGTGTGTGTGTTTCTTAGCACCATGCATAACATTAATTTTATTAGCGTTATGACAATAAACAGCCTTGAATCACCGTATTAATTCTAGTTAAAAAAAATCAGCTGCTAGTAGACCCGTCTATGTTTCTGATTGGGAAAGGTGACCGACTTATCCAGCTGATAACTGCCTTAAGTCTCTAAACCTGATTGCTGATGTTAGTCTAAGAGAAGCCAGACGACAGAAAGATATCCTGGGTGTGCTGACCTTGCAGTGTAAATACAGGTGCCTGCTCTGCAGATTCGCTGCAAGCTATAGGGTCACCCTAACCTGCAGCAGGTATGGTGAGGTCAGCGAAGCTGGTGCAGAACTACACTCAGCTGAATTCACTGAACAAGCAGCTGCTTGTCTTGCACAAAATATTTCACCTATAAAGTCACTAGAGTCACTAATTACTAAATGTTGCCATTGTTTTTGCAGGATTTGTTTTACATATAAATTTCTGAATTTAGGCAAAAAGAGCGAATAATAAGATATTATAGTGATTGATTTATGCTCAAGTAAATCCCAAAGGTTGATTCTGTTCATCTGGACGTGGAGTTTTCAGTGGGAGAAACATTTCATCACTCATGACAAGTGACTTCTTCAGTCTCAGCTGACTGCAGTCTTATAAACAGTATATTGCACAATGACTGAAACTAGCACCACTGGATGGACAATTGGGCCTATTCGGGTTGTAAATCATGTTTTTAAAAAGTAACAAATTACTTTTGAAAATAAGTAATCAGTAAAGTAACTGGATTACTTTTGGGGGGGAAGTAATCAATAATTAGTTACCGATTACTTTTTTCATGTAACTTGACCAACATTGGTTATATTTCAAAACACACCACCAGCTTCCTCCCACAGACAAGTGGGGTTAGGTTAATAATTCTAAGTTCCTCTTAGGTGTGAATGTGAGTGTGAATGGTTGTCTGTCTCTATGCGTTATCCCTGCGATACACTGGCAACCTGTCCAGGATGTACCCTGCCTCTCGCCCTATGGTAGCTGGGATAGGCTCCAGCGCCCCCTGTGACCCTGACAAGGTTAAGCGGAAAAGGATAGAAGGTAAACATTTGCTTTGATCAATATAAAAATCCAAGCTAAAATGTTTTAGAATAGATATAGATTTTTTATACAGCATTTATTTTCTGATATGAGAGTGACAATTTTATTTATAAAGCACATTTTATTAACATGCAAACTCAATGTGCTTAACACTAAAAATGAAGATGTAAAAATAAAGAAGGCAGTGAAAACAGCAAAACAGAACAAAACAAAACACCTATTTTAAGACATAAGACTGTATCAATATGAAACCATTAGTGAAACCAAATAAAAGATGAATTATTACAGCAATACACAAAAAAATGTTTATCACATTCCCAGCGATCTGCCTTATTTCCTCACATGCAAAACTGTGCAACATGACTGCAATGTTGTTACCACAGAGCCATGAAGCACAGAAGGAAACAAGCATGACAGTTGAAGATAACAGGAACTTAACACACACAGCTGCCTGACCACACACTCACACACACACACACACAGTACTTATCTGAGTTCTTACACTCATTTCCTAAACGCCGCTATGGCTCAAAGCACAACACTTACGCTGGAATACACGTCACTTCAATTCATTTCGTTTCTGCATTCGCACAGACTCAAAACCCTGTACGAGTTTCCAAAGAAAGCTGTCGTGGTCGTGAAACAAAAAGAAGCCTAAAAAGGAGTTAGCACTCAAAGCTGACAGACAATTTCAGGAAACATCTTGAAAAACAAGAAAGAAAGCTCCGATTGACAGGAAGAAAATATCCGTGTTTAGTATTGTGATGCTTCACATATAGCAGCTCAGCTGTTCAGATTGAAGCAACTTCCAGTTATTTTTTAAGACAGCGACGTTCTTGGGAACCTCAAGCCACACTTAAAAGTGTCACACTTTTAATCGTCTGAACCAATAAAATCTAAAGCACAATGTTTTTATTTGCTGAGCAAAATCATCAAAAACACACAAATTTAATTCCGCATCACACACTGCGTTTAATTCACTCTCCTCTGAGCAGTTTCTGTAACTGGTGTGGTCAAAGTCTCGTCAGAGCATAAAGCTGCATTTTTGTTAATGACCAGCAGGGGCAACTCGTCTGGTTGCAAAAAGGAGCCACCAGAAAAAAAGTCCCTCTGCTTCCTCGCTCTGTGACATCAGTAAACACCTTTTCTTTATAAGCTCAGTCTCAGAATAAAATATAAAGTAAATCTGCAGAGTTTTCTTTTACCAAGAAACTTGTCAGGTTTTTAGCACGCTGTGTCTTAATGCCTAGTCCACATGTAGCCGGGTTTTTTCAAAAACTGAAAAAACTTGCGTCCACACCATCTCGTTTTTAAAAAAAAACCCTCTGTCGACACGTAACCGTATAAGGGCATTGTTAAGCACATTCATTGACATGCCAGACCTGTAGGCGGCAGTAGTTCCCTGTATCCTATCCAGTCAGGTTAACTTTTTTCTTCCTGCTTACGTTCAACAAAACATGAAACACGTAGAAACAAACAAGCAAAAAGCGCTTGGACAATTGATAATGCGAGCGCAGCTCTGAGGGCATCCATGCCGTAGTGCAAACACAGGTCGCAAACCTGACGTCAGTATTTGTGTTGCAGAAAGTGACGTCGCGGACCCTAAAACTCCGGTTATGTCTGTCCACACGCAAACGCTGAAAACGGAGAAGACGCAGATCTTCACTTTGGCTAGAATTTTTAAAAAGATCAGTTTTCGTGCCGCAAAACTGTGTTTCCGTGTGGATGACAGGCTGAACCGCAGACAAATATCTTTGTTTTGGCAGATCCCCGGCTACGTGTGGACAGGGCCTAAAGCTACATCCACATAGGACACCGTTTGCAGTGAAGTAATGGCCAAAGTTCCCAGAATGTTGTCACAAGTACGGGCGAAAGAGCCGAAGGGATGTGGACAAAGATGAACTTCTAGACGAGCAACTGAACAACTACCTACCACTGAGAGTGAAGAATACCAGTGGCTGACATATGACATAATATAAATCCATTAAAGGGTCACCTAGGGAACCAGAATCAAAAATGTTGGGAAATGACCAGCTATCAGATTCTAAGCAAAATACTTCTAGTGTGTACAGAGCTTTGCTCCGAGTTCATCCCCTGTGTGCCCTGATTTAAGTGACACTAAAAAATTAAAACCACAACAGAGGTTAAAATCCAGCACAAAAGCACCCAAAGCAGAATGGCGCCCAAATACATACCAAGATTTTGAGAATCAGCGTATATGCTGTTTGACGTAATCAACTTTTAATAATTGTAAGATGGTATTGGTATCATGTAGTCACACTGTTGTTTACACTTTCTCAGCACTGTCTGCAGCACATGTAGCAGAGTAGCAACACAGCTGAGCTGGAGGCGGTGCAGAGTGTCGTCCTCGCTAGTTTGTTAAATATCCTTAAATGTAGTTGAAAATTATCTCATAACTTTCCTTTTTCATTACCCTGATTGAGCCGAGTTGCTCCAAGTGAAGTTTTTTTTTTTTTTTTAATGACCCGTTTCCTTAGCAGGTGTTTAGTCCTATTTACCAGCTTTCTTTCTGGTTCACAATCAAATTCTCCTACGTTTCTATGAAGAACACCTCCAAACTCAGACAGTTCCCACCTCTGCACTCTACAAAACCTGTTATCAAAGCCTCACTGCCACAGGTCGCGGATGGGTTACGTCATATAACTCGTTCATACTCTGAGCGCTCCATAAACAGACATATCTGATAGATCTAGATCTCTGAGGCAATTGTTGCTGCAGTTTCTCGCCTGTTTTTCTTGATTTTTGCCACAGTTATGGGACCAAATCTGCTGCTGCTGGTCTTTCTGGTTTTATCCGTGTCAGTCAACAACATGACAGCATAACCAACTTCCTGCAAACAAGCAAAGCTTTACTTTTGCTCTGAGCTCACTTGACTCATCTTTATTTCCCGGGCATTTTTTTCATCATCTACCTACTTCTATTATAATCTGCAGGTAAGAATGTGGTCTACTGCATGAGTTACAGGCGAGAAGTGAGTCTGTAACTCGTCCACGTGGTTTTTTATAACCTTTCACAGGAAAATGTTTCAGTTCAGTTACAGATTACATCATGTATAATATAGATCACACATCAAAATGGAGACTCTTTGTAAATTGCTCTTCAGTAAAGAGCAGCAGACTAAACGGCGATGAAGCTATCCAGCACAGAACGTGAGAAAAAGGCGAGTTCAGACTGAAGGGAGACAATATTAAGATAAGAGAGAGACAGGCCTCTGTACACATTTGCTAGTTTTAAAAGAATTAAATGAAATTAAAACAAACTAGCAAAAAACTTAACTTCGACATAACAGAAATATTGCAGAGTGATTACAAACTTCTGTAAAAGCAAAATTAGTGTAGTTAAGAAGAGGAATTTCTAGAATCCTGCAAAGCTTATTTATGATAAGAGTTTAACAGAAGTAGACAAGACTATGTGATCTAAGATCAGATCTTTCAAATTAAATTCTTTTTATAGACAGATTTCGAACACGCAAATATAATTGAAATAACAAGAGAAAAAACAAAACAAAACTTAAAAATCATCAAGTTTTCATGTACATATCTATGTCTACAGAATGTGTGTGCCCCCCTTATTTTAATTTTCATTGCTTACAAATCCATATCCAGAATTTAACATTCTGGATATTCAAATTCTTTATAGAAGTTACCAAATAAATCAGCTGTGTGACATTTATAAAAACATGCCAAAGAACAAAATTTAAGATTCAACATGTTGCTTTTATGTCAGGATTTTTGCGGGTGGTGTTTAACATTCCACACTTCTCATATGCTTTAAGGTCTAGAGCAGGGGTCTCCAACTCCAGGCCTCGAGGGCCGGTGTCCTGCAGGTTTTAGATGGGCCCTTGATCCAACACAGCTGATTCAAATGGCTAAATTACCTCCTCAACATGTCCTGTTGTTCTCCAGAGGCCTGGTAATTAACTAATCATTTGATTCAGGTGTGTTGACCCAGGGTAAGATCTAAAACCTGCAGGACACCGGCCCTCGAGTTGCCTCTGGCAATCTCTGGTAGAGGGGGGCAGAGCAATCCAAATATCGAAGTGTCGATACCAATGCCGGTATTGGTATCAGATCGATACTAGCATGACAGGATATATAACTGTGTTAAAGAAATTATTTTTTTTTTTGGTAATGACAAAAATATTTGCAGTAAACATGCAAACTTTTTGTGTTGATAGTCATGTATGTTGTATTTATAACCTATGAAAAGTTGACATTTATTTTACTGTTGACCAATTATTGTGGAAAGTAAAAAACACACACAGTGTTCATTAAAATGTGCTCAGCAAATTGATGATTTTTTTCCTCATGAATCACAACACACTACTGTTTCCTAGTATTGGTATCAGTGCCATATCAGCAATACCAGCTCTGTATTAGCTTGTTACTGGATCAACACCAAGTGGCAGCTGATAGGTAAAACGGTCAGAAATTGACGCATACCTTTAAAATAAAAGTATTGAATAACTGCATTCCTACTAACATATTTCACAACATGCGTCTTTGACTTACTTGGAGAATGCTTGCAGTTTTATACAAACTACAGGCGACCTCAGTAACCTGCTGGTGACCAAATCAGGTTGTCATTATGGTATACTTCTTTACAACCAATGTCACTGAGCAGCCACCAGGAACCCCTCCCTGACCTACCGTATTTTTCACTGACCCATGACAAAATCTCTACAACTAAGGCCTTATTTAAGCAAGTAACTGTAATGATTACATTAATTAAATTCCCAACAGAATTCGTCAGGTTTAGTTTAGTTCACATTTATTTGTTTAAACCTCAAGGAAATTCCCCAAAACCTGTGTTCTTGTTTTTTTTTTTTAAAAAAACCCAGTACATCTCCACAGTCTAAGAGAATTTTTGACTCATTATCTGCTATATGGCTTTATGCAAAGACTAAATCCTCGCCTGGATCAGAATGCTTTGTGCGATGTGCATATTCAATTAAATTAAGTGTCCATTAACTGTATACATATCTGGCCCTTAATATGATTTTTATTTCTCAGTCTCATACACTGTGGTCGTTTTAGTGTGTTTTAAGTGGCCTCATGGCCCCCACAAGCACTTGTTCTGAAACACATGCACATTTTGTCCTCAGACTTGGAGTAACATGTAACAAACGCTGTCACTGAAGTGTATGATATTCCTATGATTCTGGTTGAGTTTCCTCTCTAGACTATAAAAAGAACGCACAAACAGAAGCGCACACAGTACCCACAATGCTGCCACACCCTGTCAGCAAATACAGCGGTTACTGTTTAATGATACTTTTAGCTTGGTGCAGAGAGGCAAAGAAAAAAAAGAGCATGAATCCAGAAAGGAGAACACAGCAATGCAGAGTATGACAATAAACCCTCTGTACAATAACCTAAAAAGGTTGCTACCAACAAACACAATACAGTAAAAGCACCATCACGCAGGAGCAAGCGAAGGAAAAGGTGCCTCTGTGACAACATAAAACAACATTTCAACATGCATGAAAGTACAACTAACAGCTGAAATGACAAATGCTGCAGTTTTATCTTTACATTTAGCAGCTAGCCACACTGGGACGGGGCGGCTGTGGCTAAGGTTGTAAAGTGGGTCGTCTACCATTCTGAAGGCTGGTTGACTGACCCCTGGCTACTGCACTCCGTTTGTCGAAGTACTAATTGACAAGGTACTGGACCTTGGGTGAATGAATGAATTGAATGGATGTGACTTAGGAAAACACTATGTGTACTCAATTCAATTCAATTTTATTTATATAGCGCCAGATCACAATAACAGTCGCCTCAAGGCGCTTTATATTGTACAAAAGTACATACAGAGAAAACCCAACAATCATATGACCCCCTATGAGCAAGCACTTTGGTGACAGTGGGAAGGAAAAACTCCCTTTTAACAGGAAGAAACCTCCGGCAGAACCAGGCTCAGGGAGGGGCGGGGCCATCTGCTGCGACCGGTTGGGGTGAAGAAGAAAAGAACAGGATAAGGACATGCTGTGGAAGAGAGACAGAGATTAGTAGCAGGTACAATTCAATGCAGAGAGGTCTATTAACACAGTGAGTGAGAAAGGTGACTGGAAAGGAAATACTCAATGCATCATGGGAATCCCCCGGCAGCCTACGTCTATTGCAGAATAACTAAGGGAGGATTCAGGGTCACCTGGTCCAGCCCTAACTATATGATTTGGCAAAAAGGAAAGTTTTAA
>VUQR01031929.1:0-10255 GCA_015108515.1 Hemichromis elongatus
GTCCACCCTAGAGGAGCTGGTAGTCTGCAGTACCACCACCTCCTGCTAGCTGGAGACAACATTTATTACACACATTTCTATACTCCTCTGGAGCACACACACACACACACAGTGACGTCAGAAACATTCACACACTCACTTTTTCATCAACTTTTGCACAATCACTTTTTTCTTTCCTTTCTGTAATGATCTGCATACTACATGCTGCCCAGCGAATACTTTCAATATATTCCATCCGTTTCCAAGGCAGACTTACACATTTGGTTACGCAGACAGACCATGCATCTGTCCAGCACTCACTCACACAACTAACACAAAACAACTCAGTGTCTAAGACTCACTTAGACTTGTCTAAGACACACTTTCACTTGTGAAAGCCTCAACGCAAGACACACTCGGGGTGCTTTCACTACAACCCAGGACACATTCACTTTTGCTAGCTCACTCACACAAGCGCGCACACTCATTTTAGGCCTATGACCTCCCTACTAGCGGAATCATCTAACCAGAGCTCTATCCTCCTTAATGGCGGAGAGACCCTTCGCCCCAAACGGCGGAATACCTCGCCCCTAACGGCGGGACCTCCTTAATGGCGGAGAGACCAGACAAAAATACGCACTGTTGCGTTGCTTCTGTTCATGATGAAAGTCTCCCTTAATCCCGTCAATCGCCATCGCTAACTCACCGGCCTGGCAGCAAATTAACATCCCAAAGCTTTCATCAGGCGTCCCGGTGCATCCTCTCCCTCCTCGGTGGTTGGCCATTTCTTAGGATCCGGCTTCGAAGGACCAAATAAATGTTGCTTGCAGGCCCCGCTGGTAACAGAGATTATTCACTCATGAACAGAAGAAGACAAACAGCTGGATCCATTTCTTACTTGCGCAAGGGAAGCAGCCAGAATCAGGTGCATGTGGGTGACTTCCTGGTGTTACCAAAAGAGTTATCTTTACTTTGATGGTCAGCAACACAGGTGGGCCGTAACGTGAATTTCACACTGTACTCTTTCCCACAGACAAGGAGAGGAAGATAGACAAAAGGATGTCTTTGATTCTACATTTCAAACAAGGTTTAAACCTCTATGCAAAATAATGGCAACACTTAACAGTTAACTCCAACAACAACCTTTAAACCAAATTTCAGTATCTTTGCTGCAAAATTACATCAAATAAGCTATCCCCTTTTTTTCTGAATCTCTTTTGAAAACAGTATATTGGCATTTGAAACATCCTGTCCTAGTCAAGTTCTGCAGGTGGGTCAGTTTATGGGCTTTAGAATATGAGATCACTGGATGTATTTTATGTGAAAACATTCAAACATTGGTCCATACGGATCTCTGCTTTGCTCACTGTGTAAATAATTACTATTTCCATTTTGGTTACAACATATTGTTTTTGCAGTCGGGGGGAAAAAGCCAGAGACAGAAAAACAGCAAAAGCATCTTCCACTCATAGTTTCCCTTGTCGTTAAAAGTAAATAACAAGGTAGACTAATAATCCAAATCAAAAATTGGCACAATTAAAAGTAAATGCAGCCCAGCTTGTACAAGCTGTGTGCACCCATTTTTAGGGTCATCCTAAGAAGACACAACGAATTACAATAAATAAGTGACTTTTTTATTGTGTACAATTTTTGTTCCCTTTAAATTCTATTATTAGTATTATTATTATTGATGTTTTTATTGTTGTTATTGTTAAGTGTGTAAATGGAAAATGGAAAAGTTGCATGAGTACAAATCAGTAAATATAAAATTTTAAAGAAAGATAAGTTTATTCATACAGCACCTTTCAAAAAATGTTACATCACAGTACAACTATAACATTAAATATAGATGTATAAAAAAGGCATGTTTAACATTTTACACAATGTACAGTCCACACAGTTAGGATAAACATATACTACTGTCCTTGATCGGTGATTAGAGTCCTAAGCATTTGGTCTAGCAAATTTCTCAAGGCTGCTAAAAAGTGAGCCCACATGCAGGACATAAAACCAGTCTTTATTACATGTTAGTGAACATGACATAAAATAAAGAGATATCATAAACCTTCCTATCCTTCCATCCAAAAATTTCTACTTATTTTTGTTTACAAAGGTAAACTGATCCCGACTGATCCAGATAGAAACCAGGATGGAGTGGTTCAGTGAAAGTTGTATGAACGGTGTAGAGATGAGTAAATGTGTCAGCAGAGACTTCAAAAAAGGACAAAATACCTGCCGGCCAGTCCAGATACATTCCTATGGTACTTCTCCACCATATTCCATTCAGAAATGTTTTATGGGCCATGTTGTGACTAAAAACACCATCATTCTTCCAGCACCAAGATTTTCCATTTTCTCCAAGAGAATATTCAGAGGAAAGGTCTCCCACTCTGTGAATACTTTTATATGCCAATCCAACATCAGCCCATGAGCACTCAGCCTCCCAGTAATGGCGACCTGTCAGACCTTGTTCACAGAGAACCTGAGCACAAGGAAATCTCTCTGGATGATCAGGATATGGCTGCTTCTCTGCAGCATGTTGTGCCATTCTGTTCTCCTTGGTTAAAATAATATTCACACCTGCTGTGTTTGGGTCAAGTGTTAGGTCACAGGCATCTGAAATCAAGACAGTAGAAAAACGTCAACTGTTAGGGCCATTCTTGATCTCAATGTTGTTAAAAAGCTTAAAACAAAGGTGGTTTTGTTAGTATTTACAGATGCCACCAAATAACTGCAAATACTCTAGATATGCTGTTCACATTGTGTGTGTAAACCACTGCTTTCTATTGCTCCTCCACACGTTGATTTAACATTAAATGTTGTTGCTCTGTTGCTCGGCGAATGTGGACTCCATTTTACTGTAATGTGTATCAGCATTTCTAATTTGTTTATGACTTTTTATACCTTTTGAGATATAAAATAATATTTAAAGCAAATTCAGTGTTTTTGTCTGCTATTCATTTTCTCTATTAGGACACCTTGTTGTGAATTCTCATTCAGTAGTAAACACTAATAAATCAGACAGGCTGAGTTTTTATATTTCAACATTTATTACACCCTGCATGCAAATCACATCACCAATGCAGGGTTTTTTGAACATTTTTTTCTTACACTGTCTCAGTAGCTTCAGATTGACCCAACATTCTTCATTGTGGTCCACACTAATGGGAAAAATAAAGAAAAGCACTGTTGTTAATGAAGAACAGTAATAATGGATCTTGCAATATAAAAATGACTGATAATAAGTTAAGCATAAAGCATTCTTTTTAAGGCTGGATATTTTTCCTTACTTCACATTTTCCAGACTGCAGCATTTGTCTCTCTTTTTTTCATTTAGCAGCTTGACTACTTCTTCAGTGAGGTTATTAAAGCTGAGGTCCAGATCTTTGAGACTGCAGTGGTTTGAGTGTAGCGCTGAGACCAAAGAGGAGCCTCCACATTGTGTCACTTTACAAAATGACAGCCTACAGAAATAAAACAGTAGGTGTGGTAGATGATCTTATCAGGACCAATTTGCATACCTCAAAAACTGAATTCATACATAATTATTTGATTAGTTCAGGGATTAAAATGATGAAACTCATCTATTGAAAGTAACAAAGGGACCTAATGATGGTGGTTATATATAAATATCTCAAGCATATGTAAATGTACAAATTATTGCAAGGCATTGCAGCTGCATGATAATAGACCATCTCTTAAACTGTCTGAAAAATGTTGAATTCAATAATTATACTTGTTATACTGCAAGAGGCTCCATGTACACTAGAGAAAATAAATATTTGATACCTTTCTGAATTTATGTTTTGCCAAAAGTTTACAAAGAAATTAACTGTCTCTGATTTTTATAGTAGTTTCCTTTAAATTGAATTAGTTTTATTTTCTGTAGGATTAAGGCCACTCTGTGATCTTAATGTGCTTTTTCTTTTCGTCTTTAGCCACTCTTGTTTCCATGGCAGTATGTTTTGGGTCATTGTTCCCTTGGAAGACTCCTCCTCAAAATATCTTCAGTGTTTTAGCTGAGGGACAGAAGTTCGACCTTTTGTCCATGAGGTCGAAATGGAATAAACTGATTGTGTGGATAGGTGTGCTTTATATAGTTAATGAGGAGTCAGGAGTATTTGTAATTGGCTGATTGATTGACTGTAATCTGCTAATCTGTGGGACCCAGAATTCTGATTTGGCAGTAGGGGATTAAATACTTCTTTTACTCCATTACATGCAAATCAATTCATAACTTTTATGAAACATCTTTTCTTCTGTATTTTTGAGTGATATTCTGTCTCTTTTAGTAAAAATGGCACCACCATAAAATTTGGATACTGTTCATTTGTTTGTAAGTGAGCAAACTTACAAATTCTGCAGGTGATCGATTGTTTACTTCCCCTATTGGAGATTTACTGTGGTAACATCATGGGAACTGACACTGACCTTAGTGATTTTAATCCACAGTGTGGTTTTGTCAGTGCACTACACAGGACCATCACCCCTGAATCCCGGAGGTCATTATAACTCAGGTCCAAGTCTTTCAGGTGGGAAGCTCTGAAGCTGAGCACAGAGGCCAGTGTCTCACAGCCTTTCTCGGTGAGTTTGTTGTAAGTCAGACTGAATGACAAATGCAGGAATATGATTTTTAGATCAAAATTATAGGAAACTGCACATTTGAAAAATATTAAAAACAAATTATTTTATAACATATAACACTATAACATATAAAAAGCACAAGTAGTTTTTTTCATTTAGAGAAAATCATAAAAGTTTTGTGCAAGAGGAAATAAAATAGTATATTAGAACAGACCAAGTGCGAGGTCTTTGATGATAACCCATGTTTGAAGTGGACCATTTAGAAAACCATCATACCTGTCAAAAGTGTGTTTACATCTAAAAGAAATCAAATAGTGCTCTCTCTCTCTCTGACTGCTAAAATAAAGCAAAATAAACTTGAGCTGTGAGGTTTGTCTTCTCTGTAAAGCTCTAAAATGTAACAGGAATTTTTCAAGAATTCAGTTTGTACTTAAAAGTATTTTTTTGCAGTTTTTACCTCAGTGCCTCCAGTCTGCAGTTTGTGTTCTTTAGCCCATCAGAAAGGCTCTCCATTTCTGAGTCTGTTAAATCAGTGTAGCTGAGTTCCAGTTCTGTCAGGTAACAGGTGCTGGATTTGAATGCTGTAACTAACGCCTCACAAATTCCTGCAATCCTAGAATTTCGGTTCAGTCTTTTGACACAGAGGATAAAACACCATTAGATTAGCTAGATATACATAGATACATTAAGTCATCCATTTTTACAAAAATTGCCTGTTACTCTCATGCAATGAGACAATGAGCTGTAGGCTGTTAGTTGCAACAGAAAAAGTCTTTGACAAAATGAGTAGTCTATTCAAGACCATTGTAGAGAGGAAATTGACTTAAGTGTTAATATGGTTAAAGAAAAAAAAAAAGGAAAAAAAAAGAAAGCCCATTTACAGCCCAAAATGCCTGTTAGTGTATTTATAATTTATTGCCCCTGCCAGTAACATAATAGGGTCATCTGTGCTGTGTAACTGTTGATTGACCCACATCTCTACAAGTCCTGTGTTGTTTTACATCATAGACTGAATACTCTAACAAGTGATTCATTCAGTTAATTACAGTCAGGACAGAACTGTTAACACAGAAGTCTGACTGCTCATCTGTATGAGCCGCAAAGCCAACAAGTAACAACCATAGTATTTCTTTTAAAGTTCACTCTGTGTTAAAGTGCTGTAGCGGGATGTCACATGACTACAGTTACACAAGTTTAAAGAAGTTGTGGTTTCCTTTTGGTCAGTTCACTCAATACAATACACGAGTGTGTTCTTACAGGCCCAAGCTGAAGAATGTAAACACTACAAGGAAGAACAATGAAACCTGGGCATGTATGAAAGGCTCCCAAAGGTTATCTGGTAAACTGTTTCCTTGTAAAGTGGAAGCATCCCCTTTGCTCTCCTTATCATTCATGTTGTTTTTGGACCTGGAGAATATGGCGCAAGTAGAGCTAGCTAACATTAATCCTATGGATGAAACATTCACTATTCACCTACAAAACTGTTATGCTCAGTAAGCAAATCTAGTTGGCACGTCTTGGATGAGGTCTAAATAACATCTAACACTGACCTGAGGTTTTCCAGTTTAGAGCAGCCCAGTCCAGTGGAAAGCACAGAGATTAATGAGCCCCTCAGTATGTTGTCACTCAACTCCAGTTCTTTTAAATTTGAGATGATTGATTTGATGGCTGAAGCTAGATTTTCACACTGTGTTTCTGAAAGCCCATGACCAGAAAGACTGCAAATATAGAGGACAACAAGTTAAAAGTGGCAGATGAACAAGAAAAAGTTTTCACACAGTCCAGTAAAAGACAAAATGCACCCCAATAATGCTTCTTTACACAGTGGCTTTTGTTCATTGAGGTTTTTGGGTATTTATTATTGCAAACTCTCCTAAGCGATAGGAATTGAACAGGTTCTCCCAGTAGTTCAATTTCATTGGAATTGTTATTCTGCTTTCCTATAGATCCTGTTTATCGGTTGCACTTGAAAGAGAATCGATAAAAAAATGAATCAGTAAGTGATGTCAATAATGAAATCGGAAATGCTAAATTCCCATCCCTGTTTACAATGCTTGCAAAAAATCACAGAGTCATAACAAAAAAAATGATAATGAAAATAGTTTTACTAACCTAAGATTTTTCAGTTTACACTGGCAATTCCGCAGTCCATCAATCAATATCTCTGCACCTTCGTCATCTCTGCTGTAAAATGTATTATTGACCAGGTGCAGTTCAGTCAGCACAGAACGTGGCATACAAAGAGCTGAAACGATAGTTTTATATTCCCAAACACTAAGATCCAAGCCTGAAATTCTGAAGAGATGAAAAAAAGATCATTCTTCAATATCTGATAATGTTTTAGAAGCATACAAATCATTTGCTTGACTGAAATCACACAAATGTGACCTGTGATTTACAACGCTTTTCAAACTGCAGTCTGACACTATCTCCTTGCTGACTAATTTTCACAGAGGAAAGGGATTCAGTTTTCCCTTTCTCTGCCATAGAATCTTACAATCACTTAAATTTTACATCAGCCTGTTCACGATAACGTGTCAATAAAAAGGAAGCACTGACCGTTAAATGATTTTTCTTTTTTGGCAAACACCTTGGCAATGGCAGTAATAGCACCCATTACACTTCACAGCATGACTTGAATAGGTTGGGGTTTTTTTCTTTTTTTTTAAAAATAAGTAGGTGTTTAATGTCACAATGTGAGATTAATCATTTAACGGACAAAGCACATGGATTCAAAGGTCTGATCTGGCAGATATGACTTCAGGACTTCAACTCTGTCTGCTCTTGCCTTACACTACTTTTTCTTCAGCTCCCAAAACTCTAGCATCAGGTATTACTTGAGTTGGAGCCAGTGGCTCAAACTTATTGGGCTTCTGTACTTGTGGAGTTTATATTGGAGTCTGTACTGTGGTGGGAGTCAGTCATTTGTTTACATTAGCAAGCTTCATTCCTTTGCTAGCCAGTTTTACAAAACATTGCTGCTGTAAAGCCTCAAAATCTCTACAGGAAAATGGGGTGATAATTTTGCAGCTAGGAAAAAACAATAGTTACTGAGTGACTGCACTGAATTCTTTGGTGTAAACCAAACTAGTGCATTGGTGTAAACTATTACAAGTAGCTGGAGCAACCAACTTGCTATCCAATGAGTTCAACCTCCCAGCAATGGGTTTCCAAACAATCACAATTTGACTTTTACTGACTGCCATCATTCTCAGAAAGACAGGCTAGAGTTTAGAAGATGCATCAATCAAGCCAGTCTGCACCACAACTCACTTCATTATTATTTCTCTAAGATAATAACTCCTACCAATGTGAATTACTAAGATTTGAGGTCATCAATTTACTGTAAATTGTGCTGGTTTTAAGATAAAAGTTTGTTTTGTGTTTCTTTGAATGAGAGGGAGAAATGTTATCAGAACAATTGCGTAACTGGATGGCTCAGGGCTGTAAGCACATTGCTAAAACACTGGATCTGTTCTGTACCTCTTTATTTAGTCCTCACTCTAAGTGCTTAGAACCTATGAACACATACAATAATACTGTTTTTTTATTCAAACTAAGCCAAACTCAACATGGAGCATCAGAGGAAAGGAAGGAGAGGTTCGTACCACAAGACATATACACATTGAAAACATTTCTGCATGTCTTTTCTTAGCAGTGCGTACACACAGTGTTTCCATGTTTCTTTTACTTTCCTTGAAATGTGGAATTATATAACACACTGATGATGTTGATGATACAACATGCCTGTAAAAATGGGACTGTGTTAGTGTGGTAGACTGTTTGAATGTTATAATGTGCAATATTGACTTTAAGTATTGATGGTTGTACACAGACACATTTACACATGTACCACAGCAACAGTATCTTCATTAACACACATCTCAGGATCTGATGCTAAATACTATTATGCGTTGTTCTGCACATTGTAAAAGTCTGTCTTTACACACAGATTTCGTGTTCATGTAATGAAATAGTGTATTACCAAAAATATCTTTTCTGAATAAATCCTGCGCTCCACCTGAGTCTCAGTCCTCATAACCATACAGCAGCAATTTCAGGAGGATTTACCCTTACATTGAAAACATTACAATTCTTCAGTGTCCTTTCATTTATTTTAGTATATTTATTGTAAATTTACTGCTTTATTACTACTACTGTATTATTGTTGTTAAGACATTACATAGTCTGTTACATTTAAGCTTATTGATAAGCAAGCTCGTCAATAAACAGCCTGCAAGCTACAGGGAAATATCGCAGTACTCTTGAGTTGCTGAACTGAATAACATTCTCAGATAAAGTACCAACTCACCTTGCCTTTTTGCAGTTTCTCACAGCTGGAAGAAGTCTAAAGATACCTTTTCCTGATGGTTTGTATTTCTTGAGATTGAATTCATCCAGAGGCGTGTTTGACATCAGAATCAAGTCAGCCAGAGCTGAACACTCAACAGGAGAGAGCGGTGATTCAGGAAAACAATTTGGTTTCAGATACTTTCGTACTGAATCATGGAGGGAACTGTCTTTTAACTCAGTCAGGCAGTGGACAAGGTTTAGACATCTTTCAGCTGAGCAGTCAAATAAATCTATTTCTAATAGACTTGACCGAATTTCCTCAATAATTGTAGAGTGCTCTTCTGTCTGTTGAATCAGGCCTTGAAGCAGGTCTTGTGCTGATTGTAGAGACAAGCCAATAAGGAACCTGAGGAACATGTCCAGTTCTCCGGTCGTTCTCTGAGTTGAATTAGCTATTGTAATTTCAATCAGTTCATTCAAAGGTAGATCAACTGGAACTGTTTCCAAGATAGGCTTGAGCTCCTCATCAGACCCTTTTAGCATGAAATCCTTGAGACTTTCAGAATCTATTTTTTTATTTGCAAAACTGTGATATACAAAGAGAGCTGCAAAATACTCCTGAACTGTCAGATGTACAAAACAGTAAAGTTTCTTAGTGAAGAACACGCTCTCTTCTTTGAAGATTGCTGTACACAACCCACAGTAAACTCCAGCTTTGTGTATATCTATGCCATACTTCTTCAGATCTTCAGCAGTGAATATGATCCTGCCCTTTTCCAGTTGTTCAAAAGCCAACCTGCCTAATTTCAAAATGAACTCTTCATTTGACTTAAAGATCTCTGCTGTATCAGGGTCCTCCTGGTCGTCATATTTTTCATTAGCTATCGTCATCTGAATAAGAAGGAAGTGTGTGTACATCCCAGTGAGAGTTGTGGGTATTTTTTGGTTTTCATCTTTTGTTTTTCCCATTTTACGCATCAAATACTCAAAAACTTGAACAGCAATCCAACAGAAGATAGGTATGTGACACATAATGTAAAGGCTCCGTGACATAGTTATGTGTTCAATTATTTCCTCAGCGACTGCTTCATCCTCAACTCTCTTTCTGAAGTACTCTATTTTTTGTGGATCATCAAATCCTCTGACCTCGGTCCACTGGTAGACATACTTACGAGGGATGCGATGAACTGCTCCTGGTCTGGAGGTTATCCAAACAAGTGCAGAGGGAAGGAGATGTTTCCTGATCAGGTTGGTCACCAGAGTGTCCACTGAGGACACCTCAGTAGCATCATTCAGTATTGTGGTTTCTTTGAATTTCAGCGGAAGTCTGCTTTCGTCGAGACCATCAAAGATAAACAAAACTTTACGATCAGCCAAAGCTCTCACTACTACTATGTTT